>JBAMYA010044690.1:0-12274 GCA_037176975.1 Arrhamphus sclerolepis
ATCATGTAAAAATACGGACTGATTGCAGACTGAAGCATAGCTGTGATTCTGACCCCTAAAAGCAGCTGCAATGAAGCACTTGACATACTGTTCACATACAGTACATAAAAAGTAAGGGAATCTTTTTTTTCTTCTCACTGTCTGACATTAAAGTAGACTGAACTCTTCCTGTTTTAGGTCACTTTAGGTCACCAACATTTTTTTTCTATTTCCTAAATCCCAGAATAATGAGAAAGAACCTTTTTTAAATATAGTTTTCATTACTTTCTTCAAAGTCAGATGTTTACATACACTGAGTTTACTATATCTTTAAAAAAGTTAGGAAAAGCCCAGATGATAATGTTATGGCCTTGGAAGCTTTTGAAGTAACTGACATTAACACCCATACATCAGAGATGAAAAGTTTTAGAACACCCCAATTCTTTTAGTTTTTTATTCACTTAAAAAAATCAAGTTCAATGAATAGCTCAAAATGGTATAAAGGTAACTAGCAAACGTCCAGGGGGTAAACAAATAAGGTATTGTTTACCTAAAACTGGAAAATAAAGTTCATTTCAGTATCATACAAAAACATTCTTCTTTTTTTTCCTTTTTTTAAGGAAATAAAGCAAAGAAAACTACAAATGTCACAAATTTATGGGAATTTCTGCAAAAGAGTCGGGAAGAACTTTCTGAAGAATATTTGATTTCCGTTCTGGAAAGAATCCCACAAGTGTGTTCAGCTGTTACAGCCACCAAATGCTTTGAGTCAAAAGGTGTTTTTCACATTGATGCCAGGATTTTTTTTTTAAATTCAGTTGTTTAATTGTTCTGTGCTTTCATTTCAGAGTATAATGAAACATTAAACAGCATGATTTCCAACAAAAAAAGTAGAAATATTGGGGTGTTCTAAACCTTTAACCAGTGGTGTACATATAAGGATGTATTTTAAGGCCCACCGAAAACATTGCTTCCTGGTGTGACATCATGGGAAAATCAAAAAATCAGCGAAGATGTCAGTAAGAGAACCTCGAAAAATCTTCTTGTTTTTAAAATATACACTACATAGACTTTCCAGATTTGGTCCTGGCTTAAATACAATTCAGTATTTATTTTTTCTTTGACACAACTGGGTAAATACCCCCAGCGTGGCCCTCTCTCATCATACTCAACCACAGTGTTGTTTCTGCTGCTTAAACAGGCTTTGGGATCCACCTCCTCTCAGGATCCACAGATGGGTCTCTGACATTGATTCTGTAATCAAAAGGAGCCACCAGAGGATGCTGTTCCTGCACCGTTTCAGCTGCTAGTCCAGTTTTACAGTGCAATAACCCTCTATGTTCTTTCATTAGTGTCTGGTACAGATTGCTTTCATGACAGGATAAGAAAACCAATATGGGGAGGGGGGGTACAGACAAAAACAAACAAACAAAAACAAAACACTGTAAAGCTGGGCTTTCCAGTCCTGACTTCTGAAAATCTAAAGTCAAGATTCCTAGCAGATCCATGGCCAGAGCCTATTCCATTATCCCCAGTGTGGGCGCTGTAGAGCACAATTTGTGATGTTTGGAGAGCAAAACTCTTCATACTGTACCAGTTTTATTCCCACAGACCACCATCACATTTGGAAACTTTAGTCTTCAAACACACGGTGTTGTTTGTATTACAAACACACATACAAGTCAACCATAGCTTTAAAACCAGTGACAAATGGCACAAATAACTATGATCATTACCTAAAGCTCTTGCTGCAGTAAAACATCAGTTCCAGGAAATTATGTTAGTGTTATGATGACAATCACTTAAACTCTCTCTCCCACTGTTGCCATCATCAGAGGAACCTCAAATGTCCCATGTGCATTCACTAACAGATCTGAGCTGCCACGACAACAAGAGGATGATGAAGTTTATGACTCCAGACAGGGGGAATTACATATTACTGTGAAGCTCATATTTAAATATGACTTCACTGCCAAATTCATTCTGAGAGTATACTGGATCAATGTATCCAATTCTGACCATGGCACTCCTTTGCTTGGATTTAAAACTTACTTATTTGTTTATTTGTTTGTTTGTTTATTAATGTATTTATTTATTTGTTTGTTTGTTTGTTAATTCATTCATTTTGTGTTGTCTACTCACTGGATTCCAAATCAAAAGTTTCAACTCAATATGATATAGTAAGGGGGATAACGAAACTGCAGATAGGTTATGTACATGTGCGGTGTGTGTGTGTGTGTGAGTGTGAGTGTGTGTGTGCTAGACAACGTTAATAGTAACTCTGCAAACACTTTATGGTGCTTTGTCTTCTTGTTTTCATGCTTTCATAGACGTTGTTGCTCTGTCATGCTCTTACAAACAATTACATTTCCCTCGCTTTGCCTCTACTGTCATTTATGTTTTGCCATGGAGACTAAAAAAATAAATTAAAGTTGAACTGAGTTTTAATCCTGTGGTTTGGATTGAGCTTGTTGAGACAGCAGCAGCTGTACGTAGTGGACCTCCTGTCTGAAATCCTGCTAAAACTCTGTATTCTAGTGTATAAGTTATCGCAGGGAGCAGCAGATGAACAGTTATATTGCTCTGGGTCCGCCATGACTCACGGATTGACTGACATCATATCAAAGACATTGTAGGGCCTTAGCAATCTGCCGTTAGCTTAGCTCCAAACTCACACCATCGGTCCTGGCAGCAGTTCAGGGAGTTATTTGATGCGGTGACTGTATCGAGTCTCAAGTGTGACTGAAGGTCAGTCATCAGATCTGCATCACAAGCAGCAGGCATCATGGGCCAGATTGGAAATTATGAAAATTCATGTAGATAACATGGGGATTCAACAAAAATGAAGAAAAAAGAAGAATGTTGTTGTTATTCCACCCACACAGCAGCAGCACAGATGTATGTTCTATGTTGGATGATCTTTTCAATGGTTTTATCATTGAAAAAAAAACAAAAAAAACTGCAAATTTGCAGGTACACCTGCAGTTTCAATAAAACACTAATGGGCAACGATTGCTGTCATCTATATACAAATGCCCTGACAGAAGCAGACAAATCCTTCAGCAAAAGTATGCTGTTTACTTTTTCTTTTCTGACAAAAATGCCACTTCTGTCTATCTTTGGTTTTCTGCAAATGCTTGCAAGAAGATGAGACAATTATTCATCTCTCCCCCCTCTTCTGCGGGTGTTCAACCATTTGCTTGCATAAACACTATAAATCACACAAATTACTGTGAATATTGCTTTGCTGTTGCAAACGAGATTGAAAATCAGTGTCCAGGAATGTCACTGCGAGGAAGCAACACTGCAGGTTATTATTTTGTAGAGAAATGTTTATGCAACCGTTTCTGAGGCTGCAGAGCTGGAGAAAGATCTGCCACGACTGAGGACAGGTACTGTCCATGGTAGAGTCACCTACTCTGTAGCTAAGAGCCTGCAAATGAGCAGTTGTACTTATTTTTACAGGATCTGAGTAAATACTTAGTACTGCGCATTTTCTGCAGATCATTATGTCAACCCACTGATTTGCATAGAGTCTCATAAACTCATTAGGCTCACAAAATCCCCTGAAATAACCTAGTTTACTTCCAAACATAAATAGTTTGAGTCAATAGGAGGGCTGACACATAGACAACCACAAATGCTCAGAGTTAGAGATACGCTTATCCAAACCTAGTGCAGCTGTTTCTTTTTTGTTTTGTTTTTTGTTGCCATTAAATGAGGGAGTGATACTGGTTGTGTTCTGCTGGTCCCAGCTTTTACAGCCCCGAGCGGTGAGAAAGATACCAGAGAGGTCTGGTAAGCTCACTTCCCGCTGACTCACGTCTTTCTGACTCAGCTCCAATTTTCATTTTCAGCTCTCAACTGAAACAACGTGAGCATCATCAGTACTGGTGACCATTATACGTAACAGATTGTTAGTCATGTAAGACGTAGATGATGGTGATCACAACACGAAGCACGCATGTCAGACCACAGCTGTCATCTTCTGGTTCTTTTCAGGTAAACTTTAGTGGTGTGGTGGTCAGACAGCTTGTAGCACAATATCAGGAACTAAAAGTGGAGCATTTTATTTGATAAAATGTGCGTTGATATTCCTCCAGGTCAAACTGGTTTGGTTAGAAAGCCTTTTGATTCCTCATCTGACAGGCTTTCCAGTCAGAAAGCATCTTACATGACTACGTATGTGTAGCGACAGTGATTGCTTGGTTTGTACAGCATCTCTGTTTACTAAAGTAGAATAGTGTATCATCTCCCAGGATCTCTTTGGATGTCACATTTTTATCAATGAGTCATTTTTCTTTTGGACAAAACCTTATGCTCCAGGCTGCATGACTGTGAATAACATCGAAAGTGACGGCATGGTGTCACATCTCTTTCCCACGCACGTTCCTGACTTGAGTAAGAAGTAACATGATGCAATAGTTTAAGAGCATCTGCTGGCTTTTATCTTCGTACGGGGAATTTTCGGCTTTGCATAATGAAGAAGGAAAGTCAAAAAGCAACACCTGAAGTAGTGAAATCCACACATCTGATATGATGATTCTTTTAATTGAGGTACCAAACAGCTTGTGTATGCGAGTGTGTGTGAGCTGACACGACACACCCTTTGACATGAGTGTGTGTGTGCCGTCACAGATGATCTCATGAGGAAGCAGCAGGCTGAGTCACTGATTGCACGAGTGTGTTCGCTTGTAATGTTCATCTGCACCTCATGAGTTCAGATTAATTCTCCTTCGGGCAGATTATCACGGTATGAGAATATGTGTAATAAATCTGAGTGCATGAAACTGACTAAAAAGTATGTGGTGATCAAGAAACGCTCATTTGCAACATATGGAGAGGCAGATTTTCCTCTTGTCATCAGCGTATTCATCTCTCTCCTTCACTTAGTCCTGAGTGTAATCATGTAATTTGGTTTTTGTCAGTGGCCCTGTGTATCTGATACTGTCCCTCCTCTCCCTCACCGTTGTTGCCCCTCTTGTGAAGCTCATCTTTGCCATTCTTGCTGATGCTGCCTGTCGCGGTCCTTCGGACTGAGGAACTCTTACTGGTGTTCACTTTCCCGGAACCGTGACTCGAAACTGATCCGTCCTCCTCGCTTGGTAACCGCCTGTAGTGGCCATGGCAACAGAGGGAAAAGGGAGAAAGGAGAAGTCAGATGAGCGAGGTCTGAAAGCACAAACAAGGTAGCATGTCACAGTTTATACTGGCAGCATGTTAGAAGCTTTAACTGCAAGTTTAAAAACTGGATCATTACCAAAATTACTCAAAGGTGCAAGCCAAATATTGAAAATATGTGGTTAAAACGATGTTATTTAATTTGTCTATTCTGAGCTGAAATCATCCATGGATAACTGTTCACTTAACACCTGAAAATATGAAAAACAACTTCCTTATTTGGACTAATGAAAGGAAAGCAGGCTTTATTCAGTCATAAGGTCATCAACTATACTGATGACAAAGATTAGCCAAAGATGTGCTTTAGTTTAGTTATGACAGGTAAAAAAGAATGAGATATAATTCAGAGGTCAGTCCTACAGTGTGTGAATTAAAACATCATAGTTAAGTTACTACGATTAGCAAGAATGCTCCGACTTGAAAAACAGTGCGAGTGACACAAATCAATTCAATGACCTTCAAATCTCCAACATTCAAAACTGAATGATGGCAGCTCCAAGTAAAAATTTCTAGAGGCAATTAAAGGAAATGCAAGACAATAAATTTCAAAATTTAACCCTTTTTTTGTGTGTGTGATGATCAAAACCACAATAGTTGGTTATTTTATTATTATTATATTTAATTATAACTCAGAGAAAAAAGAAAACGGACAAAAATCTGCGCCGACAGATTGACTTTTGAGAAAGGTGGAAACTGGACTCGGCAGATGTAATTGTAATTTTGCAAATGTTTGTATGCAGCTTTCATAAAGATCTGTTAAAATAACTATTTGAAAAGTAAGAATTGCAACTATATAGATCACATTTGATGTTCCGTCCTCGTTAGCAGTGCAGGGACAGCAGGTCCAGCCAGTACACGTCTTTGCCTCTACAGCTACAGTGCGGCAGGCGGTCTCCTGCTTTATTCTCTCACATCTTCTCGTCGCAGGTGCAGGCGCAGCATTCCAATGCACCTCACCTCTCCAGCATAAGATCAAAACCCGGGACTGAGCGAGGTATGACACGAATACGAAACGGTACTCTGTGTGCATCTCTTTGTGGTCATTTCTCCTCTTCTTAAACTAGTTTTCATCTTTTTATGAATCCATCCTCCATCCTAAGGGAAATTAACTGCAACTGCAGTAACTGCTCTTCCATTAAGTTGCATTCATTTCCAGAAAACCTATATAAGTTTACTATTAACAATACTTCAAAGACTGTGCTAATTTTAATGAACAATAAAGCACCAATGTAGCACGACATGCATTTGTCCCTATAAACTGTTACAGCTGCGCACACATGGACTTACTGCATAATGAGTAAGCTCATGCATAACATACAGAACATGAAGATATACATCGCATTTATTGTCTTTCTTTATATACACACACACAGACACACACACACACACACACGCCTCAAGGCATGTAAGCCACAGCAGTCACACAACGTGACAGGTCGGTCCAGAGGTGTCGTGAGAGGCAGAGTTCAGTGAGACCGGACATAACAGAACCACAGGCGAGGCTAACACACCGCCTGTGTGAACACAGATTTACACAACATTTAAACACACGCGTGCACATGCACACACACACATCAGATCCAGAGCAGGAGCGAGCACTTGGCCAAGCCACAGTAAAAGTCATGTGGTATTCAGCAGAGAGAGCCGGAGGGATGCAGGGAGAAATACAGCGTGTGCTCCATGTAAATCTGTCTGTGAAGGCCGGGGAGAGGAGCAGCAGAATCAATAATCACACTGCTGGAAAGTAAAGCCCCCCCCACCCCCACCCCCACCCCTGTTTTGTCTGTGAGCCTTACAAACTGTAGCTGTCTGAAGGGAGCACTGGGTAGAATAAATGATCTCCAGCTGAATCCATGATTGGTATTCAGACTGAACCATCCTCTTCCTTCACACATTCAGCAGGTAAAGTAATTACTGTTGTGGTTTTTAACTTTGTTTCACCTGCTCTTCAACAAACAGCATGAAGCAGAATGTGCTCAGATCATTGCATTTCTGTCAGGACAATACAACAGTCTGCAGAAGAAGCTGATTTGAATGCACAACAATCGTCCTGCTGCAGGACGACTGCAAAAAAAAAAATCTAACAACCAGCTCACATTAAATCTGGATTTGTAAATAAAAATGATTTTTGATGGACTGATGACGTGCACGTTTCACCCAATGACAGCTAGGATAGACTCTCATCCGTCCTCATGACCCTGAACAGGATGGAGTGGGTGTAGGAGAAGGATGGTTGGGTTAAATTTCACTGAAAGTGTGCGGAACAGAAGCTTTTGGGGTTTCTTTGTTGCACTTTTCATATGGTCATATAAAGATAAACGTGCAGATTTGAGTTTCAAGACATTTATTTCTCAGTCCATCCATCCATCCTTTTTTTATACCTGCTTTTTCCTATTTAGGGTCATGGATGACGGCGTCTTTATTTTAAATAAATTCTGCCATGGAAGTTTTCTGTGAAAGCTTTTTGGTAATGCGGTGCATGTAATGACTTTGACCAATCTTATATTCTAATCTACTATGTTTTCATATTATATACGTATGTTTACAAAGTAGTGGCTGATTTTCTTAGATGTCATCATCTTAACTACAAAACTAATGTCACAGTGACCCTAAAATCCATAAGTGAGGTCTTGAGTTATAGTTCTCTATGTAATGAAAATACCTTGACACCAGTCTGTATATATTATTAAAAAAAAGAATAAAAGTGTAATTTTCCTCTATTTTACTGTGAAATCTTCAGCACCCCATATGTGTGCAATTAGAGTAGCAAGTAGTAGAATAATAGTTTGTAAAAATGAGTTCTAATCAGTACTGAGTTTTCATACACATGTTAGTAAATCTTATTATCTTTATTAGTTCTTACAGCATTTTACACGTCATCCTTGTTACATGATGGTTCCCTTTGGCTCAGCTACATCCAGAGTTTTAAATATACATCTGTACATCACCTTGAGCATCCCAGCTAATCGTGCCGCCGTTCGTTTTTCATTTTACAATGAGAAAACATGAAGTTACGGGTGAGAGGAGGCGTGATGTACGATGTTGCCATGTGAGTGGGCGCATGTGTGGCTGTAGCTCATAGTAGAGAAAGTTTACAAAGAACTGCTTTTCATTTACTCCCATGTTTTCAGTGTCCACGCAAAGTGCAGATTATTATTCATAAGCTCAGTGAAATCTACAGGAAAAATATAATTACGCATATTTCTGCAACTACATCTGAACAGTGATTTTCTCACGTCTGTTGGAGACGATAAGAAAATTAGGACTTGAAACATGAAATTGCACAGTCTGGTAAATAAAGTAGACACAAGTTAGGATTGACAGCAGTTATAAGCATTTTAGATTTTAAAATATCCATTATTTAATCTTCCAATCACACATTATAGCAGCAGCAGCATTATAGCATATAGTGTCTGTGACTGCAGAGATAAAATCTATTAGGCACAATGGAGGTAACACTGTGGATAATTTATTATTAGAAAAAAACATTCATCATATAACATAATGTAAAAAAGTGTCGGATCCAGGCCTTGATGCGTCCCCAGCCTCACCTAGACTCCACCTTCAGTGGCCCCTGGGTGAACTGAGTTTGAGGCCCCTGATGTAGGTGCTTAATGCTCAACACCCGTGGATAAAAAGCATGTCTGTCGAGGCTGACGGGGTTTCATCCATCTTGAACCCTAATTGATTCTTTTCTCCTTATTTTTATAAACACTTTGCAAATTTCAGTTGTGAGCTGTGGCTCATGACTTGGCTCTTCTGGTGATGTCTTCTTCTGCTAAACAGACGTTGAACAGACAGTTTCTACGGATCCTTGAGATCCGAAAGACAGAAATTATGTCCTCATTGTATGCATTTCTACGAGTGTTTCTTTTCTTCCTTTCTTCTCCACAATCTCCGGTTTCACAGCTTTAACACAAATAAGATGCTGTTCATCAGTAAAGAAATGTTGTCATGTCAATCCTGTTGATGTACAAAAGCCTTTTGTCGCATCACGTCTGCGTTCGATGTTATCAGCTGGAAATATGCTGAATTCACTGAATCATTATTCAAGCATATTCTTTTTCTTTCTTTTGGCAACTAGCACCAGTGGTAGACTCAGACACTTTCAAAGTTCACATCAAATGCTTGCATTTTGCTACCATCTTCTGTCTTTAATTAGAAGTATTTTCTCTTCTGGAGTCGACAAACAGTTTCTTGTTAACACTGGAAATACCTTCAGATTTCATCAGTCTGTCAGAGAGCACTGCTTAGCCGCATCTTCTCTCAGGATTAGCACGGAGCTACGCAAACAAACACTGATGTCAGGACTTCACCACTCAGGGTTTATAGCTGGCTTGTTCACAGACTGAAGCAGCTGCTCGAGACCTTTGCAATTCCCATTCACAAGGCTTCTAGCTGGGAACAGTAACTCTGATTGGTTCATTATGTCAGCGCTGCACCTGCGCCCAAAATCAGCTTTTAGAGGAGATGTGACTGAATGAGTGCTGCCAAATCCTCATCATGAATAATCAACATTCTCACAGTATGAATGAAGCATAATAAAGCCAGCAGTGCGGTGGAGGAAGGATATTCTACCATTACATCAACATCAACTTGTAAAATCATATAAATGTCACAGAATATCACTGAACTGTAATGCAGGAAGTTTTGGGAGAAGATGAAGATATAAATGGAGGTGAAATGGGAATACAATAAAGATTATTAGGATGAAAAGTATCAAAAAAAATCCACAGCTTTCTGAAGTAAAGGAGAGAAAACCAGACTCAAAGCAGTTGTTATACGAGCATGAGGGCACGGCAGAAATAATTTCTGACTATTCAAGTAATAAAATAAATAATCCGCAAATCAATTAACGACCAGCCCTGAAAGTCTGTGACAGCTTTACTACAACACACCATGATATACAGTTCACAAGAAATACTTCTACTTCTACCACATTTTTATGCCTCAGTTCATAGCAGCTGGTTCTAGAGGGTGAAGTCAGCGCCTAAAACTGGTTTCAGACTACATGATTTCCAGAGCTGACCAGTCATTGGGGTGTTCAGACTACGGGACCTACTGATTTGTAATCAGCAGACTTAAAGTCATTTCTGTTTCAGATTACGTGATTGACTGCAGATGTAATCAATGACTGGTGTCATTTTATCAATAAAACACTTGTGAAATGAGGCGTAGGCATGCAGAAAACACAGCTGATCATTTATTAATGACCTAGAAAGGAAGCAAACGGTGCAAGCTGTTTGTTTGGAATGCAGACAAAACCAGAAAAGCCAAAGATCTTGTGTAAACGATTGGCTTGGCATACGCAGGTAGCAGAGAGTGTGTGTATGTAATTCCGTTTGGCCATTGCGTCTGGCCTTCGTCATGGTAACGTAAACTGATGCCTTTTTTCTCTCAATGGCTGTAGCTTGAATAGCGATCACCACATATTTGGCTCTTCTAACGTCTTCCAGGAAATCGCTCCGCAACATGACCGCAAGCATTTTCAAAAAGTCTGACAAGATGGTATTATTTCACCGATTTTGAGCTGGAAGCCACTTGTAGACTCAACCTGACTCAAGCTGAGTTTAAGGCTTTGAACTAAATGTGAAAACATTGTGTGATTTCAGTGTGTCGTGGAACACAGAGCATCCAGCAACATAAAAATGGGTGAAAAATGCCACAGTGGGTCCAAAGTTCCAAGTTCCCATCTTCACAGCACTTCTACACGTACTAAGTTAGTATTTCATGCAACATTTTGCATGTATTCCTGTGCAGAATGAGCATGTCGGACACCACATGTTCCACATATCAAATCGGACCACGTTATATCATAATAAAACCAATCCCAAGTGCTTTTTTGTAGTATTGTTGTCTATCCAACATGCAGATGAATCACACATATGGTTTATAAGGTACTTGTCTTGCACATATTTACTAGTTTTGTAAAAACTAACACATTAAAAGATTAAAGCAAAGAGGCAATTGGACAAATGAAAGAGTGGCTGCCTTACCCTCCTTTGTGTATATCAGCAGATGGAGGTCTCTTACTCGCGGTTCCATCCTGGTGGATCTTCTTATCCAGGGACAGAGACAGTGGTGCATCTCGCACAGGCAGCCCCAACACCATCGTCTCCTTAGTAACAGAGACGGCCTCATCTCCGGTTCGCCCCATGTGCTTCTTGGCGTAGTCAAATCCTTGGACAGGCTGGAAGGGGAAAGCATGACATGGGTCACTAATGTGGGACCAGCTGGAGTTTTTGGGTCTTTTTTTTTCAAGTTTTTGATGATTAATCCATTCACAGGCTCAATCCAGTTTCATCAGATACTTCAGATACATCAGTTCCTACATAACTGAAGGTATTTTACTTTAATAGACATGTTTAAATCTTGTTTGACAGACCAAAAGCAATTAGAGACATTGAAACAACTGGTATAGAAATACCACAAAAAACATATAAGCATATTTAAGATATTTCACTTGCACAAATCATCATTTATAGCTAACAAAAATAGGAAGTGAATGATGAAGCATCCAGACAATGCGCACAACTAGCAGCAGGTGGAAACTCACAAAGGCTGATGCTGGTATGGAATCATGAGAATGACTTAAAAATAAATAAATAAATAAAATAAAAATCACAGCACAGTTCAGCAACCACTTCACATATATTAAAAAATATGAAACACAAAATGTTGTACAATGCTACAACGTTACACGTAAACCTTGACCAGACCAAGGTTGAAACTGTTCATAATCTAATATTTTTGATGTACTTTAGTATACATGGGAGAGCATTTAATGCTGCACAAAAAATAGTATTCAGTTATATTTGAAAAAACATTAATTTTCACTCAGAACACCATGTTAAAGTCTAGATGTTGACACACTATTCTGAGTCGGAACACTTTGGTATGTGACCAAGAAGCACGCAAAAACAATCACATCCTCTTAACTTAACATTCCACAACACACAATAATTCCAATTAAAAAGCCAACCCAGTGCGTGGATGAGAAATCAGACATGCATGACTTATTATATTTGCGGTTTGTTGTTGTAATTGACTTTTTTCTTCTATTTTTCAAATTTCTATGATAATAAATCCATTTACTTTTACTGTTAACATGATC
>JBAMYA010044691.1:0-12273 GCA_037176975.1 Arrhamphus sclerolepis
AGCATCCACTGTCTCATCCGCATGTTTAACCCCCTGTACTCCACTTATAAACACACATGCACACACACACACACACATATATATTTATATATATATATATATTTATATATATACATATATGTACACACACACACACACCCACTCATATACCAAAAGCTTAACTGTCAGTTTCTAGTCAGAGCCACTGTGCTATTAATTGCCCAAATGCCACTGGGGATAAAAGGCTTTAAAACTGTTCTTGTTAGCATTGGACACCCTAAAATGCCTCCCTGAGGGTAAGAGCTCAAATTCACTGTGTAGAGGGTGACAGGGATCATTTATGATTTTCTTAGCTTTACTTAAAATATTCTTTTCATAAATTATGCTCAGATGTTTTTGTGGCTTTCTTTGAGGCCATGTTCACTATCCTCTGCAGGTTATTCCTCCTCTGGGTTTCCAGGTTTTCATACCACAAAATCACATTAAAGAACAGGATGCTTTCTACTAGGTTTTCATGCAACGTTTATTCACTCCAAAATTATTAAACATACGGAGTAACTAAAGATGCTGTGAGCATTTCTTTAAAAAAAAAACTAAACTGTATTTTCTTTAAAAGTAAGTTTGCTGTCTAGTGCAAAGATATTTAAAATCATTCACTATCTGAACTGCCTGTTTCTCGATAGTAGCATAATAATAAATTGGTCCCTGTTGTTTTGAATAATAAGTTCTTTTGTGTTGCTCACATTTATTTCTAAAAAGCTAGTTTGGTACCAATCTTAAAGAGATAATACATGGTGGGAGTGGGCATACTCTCTTTCTGTGACTCCACTCTGTAGTAGACCAGTCAAAACCATGTCATCCACGTACTTAAAGAAATTATCTGAAATAGTCACAATGGATCTTGAATTCATTTGGGTGGGGGGGTGTTTGTGGGTGTGTGTGTGTATGTGGTACCCTGGGGTGCCCTGGTTTTCAGTTGAGTCACATCTGACTTAATAATTCCCAGGAAAACTCTTTGGGGACGGTCAGAAAGAAAGTGTCTGACCCGATGGACTATCCCACCATGGACCTTTAAATTCACAAGTCTCTACAGCAGAATATTATTTTACATGGGATTAAAAGCAGATGTGAACTCTATGTTCTGGCATAGAGAGGGAACTTGCAAATGTTTAGCTAAGGCATTGAACGTTGTTACAGCTGCATCATCTGTGCCCCTCTGACATATGCAGACTGCAGGTGATCTGACATGTTGGATGCAATGCCTCTCATGTACTTGCTCAACACTCTTTCCATGCATTTGCATAAAATGGAAGTGAGTGCAATGGGTCTAAAATCATTCAATTCTTTTGAGCCAAGTTTTTTTTAAGGATGGACACAATGTGTGACAGTTTCCATTTATTGGGAACTGTTGACGTCTGAAGCAGCAGTTGGGATAAATTTGTTAACACACTTTCAATTGGTGAAAGCAGAATTTGAGCACTTTCCCCTCAAACCATCAGGACCTGGGGCCTTATTAGGTTTAATACGATCCAAACTGGAAACAGCTTCATGTTCTGACAGAATGATTGGTCTATATGCTGGAATGGTATTGCAGACCTCATTCTGCTCAGCGCAAAATGCATTTAAATCATTGGTAAATGATAAAGAAATCCAGAGGGCTGTAAAGGTACATCTTTGCTTTTTTCACCCTACCCATCATCAGATTTAACCCTTCCCATACTGTTTTGGCACTTCCAGAACAAAAGCGCTTCTCCACTTTATCTTAATAGTCCAGCCTTCTGTAATTTACTTCTTTCTTCACTGTTCTTCTTCTGTTTTCCATCACAAGTTCTGCATTAGTACCATTGGCAAATGCACATTAAATTTGTCTGATTTATACATTCTTTTATATCACCAGTTATCCATGTTTTATTGTTATTGTTAGGGAATGTTCAAACAGTCTTACCTATGACATGATTGTTTCAGTCAATTCACGAAGATCTGCCAGTCAGTTTCATCCAGTCTCTCAGCTCCTCCTTGCAGTCATCAGTCCATACTTGAACGTCTTTCATCACCAGCCTATCACGCAGGCCTACAGACGGCTCTTGCGGGGAGCACCTGGCCGTGGCCGGATTATGGTAACGTTCTTTCACTGCTTTTACCCATCATGACGTGTTTCTTGTGTGGCACCTTGGTAACGAGACACCTTTTAACAGGCCATCAGCTGAACCAGCTATTCATTTGTACTAAGTGGCAGGATTGCTTTTTAACTACTGACAGATTTCAGCTGGTGTTATGACTTTCCATGGCTTTTTGCACCTCTTTCTTCAAGTGTTCAATAATGTTTCCCTGTGTCATTTTGTTTATCACACATACTCTATTTTATGGAAGCCTTTGGTTGGATTTTGTTACATTTGTAGATCGGATGGGTTGTTACCAACATCTGGTGAAAGGTTCATGTCAATACTTATTTAATCCGCTTTCCGTCTTTTTTCTTTTTCTTTGTTTTTTTTTTGTTTTTTTGAAACCACTGGTAGACCCACGTGGGGTCGTTAAAGTACACCTACTGTACATTTTAAGTTATCATCACCACCCAGAAAAGCGATGAAGCACAAATGGAATGAAAGCTTTTAATCTTAGCTTAGTGACTGCATTGATGAAAACTGGAGACGACCATCAGAATTACTGTCAGGGAGATCCAGTCCGGTGTTTTAGAGACTGACATTTTTTCATTACGGTGCAAAGATGCGGTGTACGTGCGGTGTCTGCGTCCGTCTCCGTGGACTAGAATGATCGTCGCTGATGCACGAGCAGCGGGTGCTACCGTGAGCCCCTCCCCATCCCAAAGCACTGGGAGGCGGTCAGTCACAGCAGCTTCCCAGCACTCCCAGCTGCAGTCAGAGCAAAGACCAGTAACTCTGCCAGAGTCTGTTTTGGATCAGTTTGGTCCAAACAAGCCCTGATAAAGGAGGAGGGTTGGACATAGAGCTACCAGTTCTAGCCACATAACAGTCTTTTAGTTAAATTTGATGCTCTAACATTTAACAATACAGGACAGAAATGATCTATGTAATTTGGGTCTAGACAAAGCATTTATGTCATGAAGTTATTTTGAGAAGTCTATTTCAATGGCGGGCAGCACGGTGGCTTAGTGGTTAACAATGTTGCCTCACAGCAAGAAGGTTCCTGGTTCGAGCCTCCACAGGGGCCTTTCTGTGTGGAGTTTGCATGTTCTCCCCGTGCTTGTGTGGGTTCTCACCAGGTACTCCGGCTTCCTCCCACAGTCCAAAGACATGCATGTAAGGTTAATTGGTGTTCATAAATTGTACGTGAGTGAGTGTGTACCCCTGCCTTTTGCCCAAAGAGAGCTGGGACAGGCTCCAGCAGACCCCCATGACCCTGCACAGGAAATGGTGGGTATGGATAATGGATGGATGGATGGATGTCTAGACAAAAGAATTAAATTATGACACTTGCAACTAAAATGTGTCCACAAAGGGCTTTTTCTAGACATGAGAAACTTGACCCTAAAGGGTTCGTTAGTCTGCTCAAATGGCCAAAAGTAGCGACTAAGACATTTTTTCACATTTATGTTAATGATCCTCCCAGCTTCATTCAAACATATCTGCAACAGATAACAGTGAAATGCACACAATACTTGCTTTTCACATTGGCCAGGAAAAGCACTTAAAATGACGTCCAATACCAGAATTTTCATACAGCTTATAAATCAGTTTTCATATAACAACGTGTTGCAGTCCTAACGATTAGCTTAATCGGCCTGCAGACTGTGGAGAAGTGGAACTCCATTCTAGACCAGAAGCACGTGACCTCCACTTGTCCTGATATGTGACCCTAACCCTAACCACTCAAGACTGAAAGTCACGTGCTTCTGGTCTAGAATGGAGCTCCACTTTCTCCACAGTCAGCAGCCAGAACCTCTGGAGCACACTGGCAGTGGGTGGGATGAGCTGAAAACATACCTAAGCTAGCCTTAAAGCCAACAGAGCAAGCTGTGTTGTAAATAAATTAGTTTTGTCTTCTTACTTGGGCTTCTTCATCTCACCTAAGTTTGCTGTGGGAGAGGAGAAGCTGCTGCTGGAATCATCTCGTAGCAGCTGCTGAAAAATATCAGTATAAACGCAGATCTGGAAAAACTATTGATGCACAACACAAAATAAAAAAATCAGGAACTTGTTCACTGCCAATGAAACTTTCAGCTATCATACTAAGAAATGATGAGGAAAACCACTGAGTAGGACTTAAAAAAAAAAAAAGAACTAAATATGTTCATGTTGCTTGACTAACAATGTAAGACGATAAGACGGGTCCAGAAATGTACCTGGATGCTCATTCAGACATGAAGCTTCTGTCAGGACTCTGCCATGATGACTTAAATCAGAAAACAAAGAAAACTCACATCCTTCACCTTGTTAGGAACCAATAAATTAGCACGTTATGTCATCAGAGAGCAGAAGTAATGGCTAGAGTTCTCATAGCTTTCATAACAGTACGAGTAATAGAAGACATAACTGTAGTTAATTTGAAGCAAACCTTGAAGAGAAAGAGGCAAACAAAGTCACTTTTCTTTGCTTTACTGTACAGTAGGAAAAAAATGGAGAAACATTTCCAGGAATTGTTCTTTCTCATTGTACAGGTTGTAATTATTCTCTCAGGCCAGCTAATAGTGAAGTGCCAATCAGCCAAGTGAATTAAATATTTTGCGACACCAGAACCTTTTCAGAAACAGTAGTATATAAAGTGAACAGTCCCCCCCAAGTTTTAGCCTTTTCAACAAACTTTTGCAGTGTGATCCTACCAAGTGTGCACTAACTGACACGGCTTGTGTATAGAATGATGCATTTGACATCAGAAACACCCCTATAAACACCTTCTATGTGGATGTGGATTGGCCTTTGAGACTGCTGGTGTCTGCCGTTCCACACAAACTTTATCACACAACACCCAAGATAAGACAAATCAGTCTGACCTAACGCAGTGCATGTCACACAAACATATATACACACAGCATGTTAAGTGAGAGGAAGTGGCTTCCACCTGACTATAGATAGTTTTGTCACTGATTAAAGGGTAACAAGGTAAAAGGTCAAACTTATACTTATGAGAAGGCAGCAAAGCTGTTGTTTCACTTTCCCTAAACACCAAATAAATCTACTGCAGCTGTTCCAGTTAATACAAAGCGGACAGACGACAAGACCAGCCACATGCAGATGGTGTAAGGGAATCACAATGCAGTAATTGAACATTTATAACATTCTGTTCAACCATTAAGTGCCATTAACAGTCTGTTCGGTCCTTAACAGCATATTTGTAGACATTTGTCTGATCCGCTTCAGATAAACTACGCTGTAAACGAAAGTGAGTGCCTCCTCTGAAAGGGTCTCAATTTGTTTGGTTCCCTAAATATGGCAGAAATTAGGAACTCAGTGAAAAAGCATGACCGAAAAAGAGCTGGACTCACTTCCTTTTACTCCCTCCATCCCCCCCCACCCCACCCACGAGCACCAAGAAGCCAAGACACGTTACAGATATGTTATTTGAGGCTATTAAGTATTTAAAGCATTCAAAGGACCCGTAGAAGAAAAGATGTCTCTTTATCAACCCCTCCTTCAAAAACATTTTGAGGTATTTTCAATAAAAACACCGCTTTTATTTTCCATCTCTCCACTGTGACTAGCGGCACGATAAAAAAAAAAAAAAAAAAAAAAAGAGGGAAGCTTCTGTGATGTGTGCAACCCGCTGTCGATCCGCGTGTGTTTAAAACATCGGGGTTACGGGGAAAAAGAGCTGCGCTGCAGTTTACGAGCCGTTTCAGATTGTGTTTGCTGCATGTGATGTGGGAGATGAAATGCCACGGGGCTCCACTTCACTGACTCCATTTCCAGTCAAGAGAAACATAATTTTTCACCTTTGGAAAAACTCCAAACAAAAAAAAAAAAAAAATTGAGTTATGCAGAAAAAGAATGAATACTTCCTGCAGCTTCTCCTGATGGGAGCACTGAGCAGTCCACTGAGGCTTATTTTACAGCTGACAAGTCGAAGCATTTCTGATATGATCCAGTTACTGTCTGGTTGTTTCAAGTGCATCAGTGACCATTAAGTCAAAGAAAACAGACTTGTCACATATCAGTTACCATATGCTGCTCTCTGCTGCAGAGGAGCACACCGAGAGGAAGACGCTCACAAATTATATTGCTACCTCAGTGTAATAAAGTTTTTAAAGGTTTCTGTACGTGCTATAATGGGTAAGAAAGGTTCCTGGCTTATTAGGAAAATGCTGTTTTCCACCAGATTGTGAAGGCACTACTACATAGCATGTGGCAGAAGTGTGTTTATGCTCAGTCAGACGGTGAATATCCTGTGGCTACGGTGATGCATTAAATGTGAAGGGTCGGGTCAGCAAGTGACTAAGCTCTGACAGGTTATGACTCTTAAAGAATAAACTAAAAGGAAGATTAAATTGTTTAGAAAGTGCTTTATCTGGGAATGCGACGTCGTATAATGAATGTGAGCATTCAGAGTTCTGATGAATCGCTTCAGGAAACCCACTCAATCGTCACCAGCTAATGAAGAAGAGCAGAAGGCACAAATATATTAGAGCTATCAGAAATAGAGATTAGAATATATATTACAAAATATTTTTTTTGCCAACGCTGAGGCGTTGAGGTGAAAATTAGGGAAATAAAGCAGTTTTCGCACACTGTCGATCAATCTGATGGCAGCTGAACATGGAGGCTATTTAGTGCAGCATCTTAACATCATTTTCAGCACCTGGGCTAAATAAATGGGACTTGGTACGGAGCTTCAGGTCATCTTAGAGCTGTAGCTTCTCCTCTCGTGCATACAGTAGACATTACAAAGATGTTGGTGAGATAGTTTCTCTGAGTAAAGTTAAAGACACACTGTAATATAGCCTGTATAATTAAGAACCCATTGAAAGCTTTTCATGCAGTACAATAAGCTTAAACAATTTCAGATGAACCCATCTACCTCTGGTGTATTTAACACAGCCATACCTTACCTCACATCTTATTAAATTGAACACAACTCTCGACAGGACTTTGGCGTTACACCTCAGTTAATGTCCAATTTAACAGACTGTTTTTCCATATCACTTTCACAGACATATATTAACTAAACTCCAGGAAACATTAACATGATCAGTGTCTTGATGACGGAATAATGTTGCTCTTACAGGAGAAGCCATTGTTGTTACCAATCTCGTGTCTGGAAAGGGAAGTTAAATTCTGCAATTCATGATCTGGTGGTTGTGCTTCACACGGCTACATTAGAAGCAATGTTATATGCTACTTTATGTTGTGTTTTTGTTTTGTTTTGTTCGTTTGTTTTGAAGTTTCCTTCAAAAAACGTCAAGTGACCAACTGAAAAAAAGGACCTGGAAATAACCTGGTATCCAGGCAACCTTGAAAATGCAACTTTCCAATGTAATGCTAAATATGTGAAAGAGTGAAAACTAACTCCAAACATCAACTTTTTATAACTAAGTGTTCTTCCCCAAAAATAAAAAGGTCCAACTATTGAGTCCCAGGGTACACACGGTCCTTCTCACAAAGACTTTGTGTCCCAAAATGATGATATGGCTCTTATCTACAAGGACGCACAACAACCAATATGGTTGTTAATGACGGAGGATTTAATTGTCTTTAAAGAGAGACTTGCTAATGGATCATTTACTACAATATAAGGAGCACTGTGAATAACTCCCAGTTTAATATCAGCTGAAGTGGAAGCATTAAGAACTTAAAAGGTGGTGGTAAGAAAGTTTGGAAACCCCATCTGATCTACTCACCAGCTGGAACTCTGAACGCCGTGCGTAGGCCGCCTGAATGCCGGAGTCTGCCCAAAGCGCGCTCAGTGCCATCACGTACAGCTGGAACTCACTGGGCTCTACCCCCGAGGCGCCCACGCGTCCCTCCCAGGACATCACCAGCATGCCCCGTTTCTCGTTTTCGCAGCTCTGCCAGGTGATGCCTAGTTTGTCCCGGGCGTCCACCAGCACGCGCATGCCCTGCAGAAAGAAAAAAAAACGATGAACATAGTCAGCGCTGTGGAGTGACAGATGCTTCCCTTCAATCAGCAGTATTGCATGAAGACCATAAAAAAAAAACACACACACACAAACCCAAACAGATGAAGAAAATAATTACACAGTCACTTTAACAAGGAGGAAACAGATGCATGTTTAAAACAAACGCAAAAGTGTGGCTGAAAAGTGGAAACCAGACGGACCCATCTGACCCATCTTGCAGACAAGTTCTCTGCAGCTGCTATGATGTTCCAGGGATGTTCTATTCTTTCATTGGCTTTTATTATAAGGGTGAATGGGACATCCGCAGCTGACGCAGCATGGCCATCTGGGATGGAACGACGCCGTGTAACTTTGTGGTCCAACCCACAGAGCTCTTGTGAGAACACGTATCACACCAGGATTCTCTGTATTTTCATCACGGCAGAGGTACCAAAGAAACTGGAGAGGGCCAGGTCAGAGGAAGCGAGGAAGGAAAAGAGAGAGTAATCCAGCGAGGGACTTCAAAAGGCTAAATCCTGAACTGCTCTTGGTGAGAGCTATAAGAAGAAACAGGATGCAAGAACTATGTGACACTCACCGTATTCAGCTCAGCTGCCTGGCGTTTCTTTGTCATCACGGCGCGTCAGAGGCTAAATTCTTAGTGTATTTATACTTATTAGACGGATATCTGCCTGTGTTTAATCAGTTGTTGTTGTTGTGTATTTGCCTGCTTTGACCGTAGCATGGCAAAAAAACATTTGTAGAGATGCAGAATGTAGGCTACATGACAGGCTGTTTTTCCCCATCAGCCATTGCTGCTGTAAACTAAGATGCTGCTGCTTCTTCTGTGGTTTCTGTAAGTTCATTTTCTTTCTTTCTTCTAGTGTAGCTGAAGGGGGGCCCAAAAAGACAAAGCAAAAAAAAGAACAAAAAGCATATTCTTCCACAGTCTTCCTTTAAAACATCCGTTTGTCAGATTAGTGAAAACCCAGCCTCTGATATTCACACCGACTCCACAAGACTGGAGGTGATTTGACATTGGCGCCCGCTCCACACGTCCGACTACCCAGCTGTGCAAGCCATGTTCTTAACTTCTTTCTTCCTCTGTGCCTTTTTTTCAGAAGTTACACAACCACATATTTCTGTCTGAAAACAAAATCTATGCATGCTGATGCTGAAGTGCTGTCACCAACTACTTCTGATCCATTACACCTTGATACCTGGGGCTTTACAGCAATGTGAAGTACACAGTAATTTATGGCATCATCAAGTTCAAAAACTACTGCATTATTTCAGCCTATTTGCTCGTCGTCCCTTTTTCTTTTTCTCAGGCTGACATCATTTAGAGCCGAGCGTTGAGGTGGCCACGGGAGGTTAGCAGACATGCATATACTTCTGTGTTGTCTCTTTCAGTGACTCATCATGACCACCTAATCCCTTTGCACTAGTCAAGTCTAGCCAAATCTATTTGACAGCTTAATCTCACGTTCAATAGGCATTACACACCCACGACATCAACATCGCCAGACCTAGCATAACCTCTTCTTTACAAAGATTAGGAAATCCTCTCAAAACCCTGAACAGAAGAAAATTCAAGGAGAGATTTCCCTCTATGACAGATGAGTCTGCAACAGGAGGTGTGTGTTAAAAAAAGAAAAGAAAAGAAAAGAAAAGAAAAGCTTCTCTCACTAATTCAGCAATGATGTGTTTGTTTGTGAGCTTGTCTGTGTGCACTTTGACTGGGATGCTCCCAGTGACTCTGAAGAATTTACGCTTTCGATTTCAGGGATAAGTAAGATGGATGCCAATTTCGACAAGACAGGAAGCCCCGTACTGGTGTTTAACAGAACGACTCACACACACACACACACACACACAATCAGACACACATGCAGACTCAACAACAGAATGCTGTTGGCGGTAAAAAATCACTGACAGTCACCATGAGCGAGCCTTGAGTCACATCCAGACTGTGGTCTTTGTTAATGCTCCGTCAGCCCCCATGCCCCTTATCTTTTTTTTTTTTTTTTTTTTTAAGTTAGCAATCTGTTGCACGAGTCTCCATATTAATGTTACTCTCTCTCCTTCTGTATGTGCACGTGCTTAGACGGCTGCCAGTTTTTATTGCTGGTTTTTCATTCGTCTGAAAGAATTCATCAAATTTACATCAAACACAGTTATTTTAGTCACACGTCACCCAAGTTCAACAAAGACATGTTACCCTCGCGAGCTCAAATTTAGAAGGCACTACAGCGTCCTCACAAAAATTTGAACAAGTAAATTTTTTATTTATTTTTTTAACTGGGACAATCAGGTGATTATAGTCAGCTTGTACAGTCAAGAAATATCACATGATTACATCATATTTACAGGCACTGTGTTTGCCCTGAACTGGTCATGAGCCACTGGTGTATTCAGGAGCAAAAACACTTAAAAAGTCTTAATTTATTCATTGTTCTGTGTCCGACCATGCTACGAATTACACCCACAAGCAAATACAGCCCTATTTAATTCAAATTTTTGAGTTTCGTGTACACACTTAGGTCAAAATATACATTATTGTGAACTGATGCAGCTAAAAAGCAAAATATATCCTAATTTGCAAAATGCGTAAAATTAAAGATGACACATTTCTTTCAGAAATATTTCCATCTGATGACTCCTACATGGAAGTCGCGTTTGCGCAGGTGTTGGTGCACGGCAGAACAGCAGACCGTAAAGCCAGAGTTTGTCAAACAGAGAATTTGATTTGCTTTTTTTTTATTAATCGCGGGAGCATTTCAGGGAAAGTTGTTCCTGTCTTCCAGACCTCAACGTGACCGCTATTGTTCCATTTCTTAATGACATTACGAAGTGAAGAAAGAAAAGCTATTCTCATGGTGCTCGGCAGCTCCACAGAGGAGCCTGTGATGCTGCTGTTAGTAGGGACCACGTCTGAGGAAACGTCGTCTGGTCTTTCCCAGAAATAACAACCAGCCACAAACAAGTAAACCTGGTAAAAATAAATAAATAAAAAAGGATAAAGCATTATGAGCAGCTGCTTTCAGCAGATGGTGGAGAATGGCTGGGGACTGTTTTGTTTATCACTGTGTAGTAATTATGAAGTGGCTCTTTTCCTGCATAAAGGCTGCTGACGACATGATGCCCGTCTCTGGTAGCCAGAGTCCCCGTAAAGGATGGAGCTCTAAGTAGCAACAGCAGCATGCTTTAAATGACACAAATACGCTCAAGAAAACCAGTGACAGAATAATGAGGGCTATCGCAGCTAGGAGGAAAGATGCCACACGCCCCATTTAGAGAAGCGGAAAAGTACCGACCATGTTTTGTTGTGAGTATTTAGTGAGGAGGGATCACCGCTCGACCAAACGTTTGAGCAACAATTTGTTAGTTTCACTTTGTTGTGTGAGAAACAAATTGTTCTGTGTTGACAAAGGTTACATCGGAGATTTATTACCTCACTTGAGGTTTATGAGCAAGGTTCGGTCAGCAGAGCCTAACCCGCACTCCACCTTTATGGCTTCTATCTATTTAAGCCAATCGTGAGCCACACCTGTGTGTTTTCTGCCAGTCCGCTCACTCCTCCCTTTCCTGCTCAGTTGCTTTTCCTCCTCCAATAAGATTCCCATGAAAGACGCTCTACATTTGAGACTGACCCTCAAATAGCTAAATAGTTTTAATTAGTTGTGATCGTTTGTCTTATACGAACTTTTGTGAACTGCAAAATAAATATTTTGGAAATCATGACAAAATGAAAAAAAAAAATATTCACATTCTGTTCAAGGTTTCTGTGCACTAATTACTGTTTTCTTTTGATTCTTTTATGCTCTTCTTTTTTTATTTTTCTCTGTTAAAACAATCACAGAAAATAACCACATTAATCAGAAAACTAGATAACTGCCCAATGATTGTTTTCAGATGTTTCTTCCAATTTTATAGCCATGTAAACTGAATACTTTTGGATTTTTGACTGTTGGACAAAGCAGGCCAACTAAAAGACACATCTGAGGAATTATTTCATTGTTAGAGACTTTTATTGTTGATTAAATTTAGAGACACTTTCCACCTGTATGATGTTAGAAGCACTTAATATTCTCAGGATGAATGAATAATGACTAATGTGTGTGTAGATTATGTAACTTTATTTGAACCTTGTCGCTATATATACACACACACACGTGTATATACATATATATATATATATATATATATATATACATATATATATATATATATATATATATATGTATGTATACACATATACATAT
>JBAMYA010044692.1:0-12272 GCA_037176975.1 Arrhamphus sclerolepis
TGAGGTTGTGGACAGGTGTCTTTTATACTGATAACCAGTTCAAACAGGTGCCATTAATACAGGTAACAAGTGGAGGAGAGAAGCCTCTTACAGAAGAAGTTACAGGTTTTTAAATGGGAGAACTTGCACAATTGGTAGCTGACTAAATATCTTTTTGTCCCAGTTTATATAAATATGAGGTGGTTAAAGACTGGACTGCAGGTTGGTCATTTCAGCAGGCATCCGACAGTGGCATCCAGTGGACAGGTGCAGGTGATCACCAGGATGGTCAGAAGTGTTGCATATTCACCAGGCTGCGTCTCTGTGTTTATTATGGACACACTTGAGTTCATCCTCTGAACAGAGCATCTACCTCCAAAGGTGGTAGAGCCAATGAAATGAAATGTTACTCTTCCACCTCCTGTACCGTCAATGGAAGCAATGTGACTTTGTTTCCCAAGGCAAAAACCTGTTATACACCTCTAAAAACATGGACAGTCTATGATAGTTTACCTAGAATTCGTCTGGATGTTGGTGTCTCAGTTATAAACGACCATCTTTGAAAGGCGCCAGTTCAGGTGGTTCGAGCATCTGTTCAGGATGCTCCCTGGAGAGGTGTGAGGTAATAACCATCTCTGGGCTGGCCTAGGAACACCAAGGGAGGTCTACCTCTCTCTGCTTGGACTTCTGCAAATAATTTTACCAATCACTGCTTCATTTGCTTCAAGAAAAGAGGAGCTGCTGCCATGTTTGATATTTAATGAGGGATACAAGTCAGTCATAATTATCAGCATTTCAATGGAAAAACTAATTTAACAGCAGAATGATCTCTTAACCACCAGAGGGACTTTGTTCAGTGTAAATTCTAAATAAATTTTTAATCTCTTGTAGGTGTCACCAACTTCATATAGCTCATGCTTTATTTTGGATCTGCTGATGTTAGAATATGACGCGTCCTGACCTTTTATTAATGATGCCAGATTAGTGTGGACTATAAGCGTTTATTTGTTGATCTAGATGGTCCAAATGTAACCGAGCACCTATCGTGTTTTTATGTTCCACTCCTGAAAAGGGTTCATTCACTGGTGTGTCCACAAATAAAAGTGTCAACCAGACCAAAGGAAGGAGGATGAGGCTTTAAAAAAGATTGTCATCAGAGGACCTACTGCCTTTTTCAGGGCTTTATTTTCACCAGATTTTATTCTTCAGTTGGATAACCCTCAGTGATGTCAGATTTTCCACATGAGTGATGCTTAACTGGTGGGTTGTGACCCGTTTTCAGCGTATTGCGGGACTTTTCTTGGGCAAAAACCCCCCCTACAGATTCATATCTATTCCTTCTTTTTGAAAGTACTTGTTGGACTGTTTTTATTTCATGTTTGTGCTTCAAAGTACTGCAGAGTGATCAATGCAGCTACCGATTTGAATATTATCAGTGCAGGGCTGTCCAGTGCGTATCCAGTGATGCACGGTCGTCGCAGCCAGAGTTGCTTTATTGTTATTGAAACTTTGTGTCCCTAAGAGGTTTAAACCCTCATCGTTTTTGTTTTTGTTATCTTTTTAATCCAGAGACTCCCTGCAGCGCTTCAGAGAGCATTCAATAACACTTCCAAATGTTGACCAGCATTTATGAACACCAGTAAAAAAGTGATTTGTCCCCAGTGTGGGTGGGATTGATAAACACCAGCGGATGACACCGAAACACCAAACAATATCTGTTAATGACGCTTTAAACTCATCTGAAAACGGTTGTTATGAATCCTGTTCTTCTGCTGTGCATTTGCGAATATCCAATATTTTTATATTCAAGCAAAGATGTTTTAAATTTAGAAACACCGTGAGCTGCTTAAAAACGCAGGGTGGGTATTTTCAGCATTTCCACCTTTTCTCCACTGCTGATTGCTAAAACATGTGCTATTAAAGGTCAGGGGGTCCAAAAAAAAATGCTGCCAGTTTTCAACTCCACATCGACAACATGTGACGGTCCCCTGCTGACACCTCCTGTTGCTCCCTCCCTGCTGATGAAGGGGGTGGTCTGCTGGCTGACCCCTGGCCTACAGGAAGTAGGGAAATCGTTGTCAGGGTTGAGTACACCCATGATTGTTTTTGGAAGCACATTTTTCCAAAATGCTCACTAACTATGTTTGCGCAGGAGCAGCTTTATTAGTGGAAGAACGTTTCAGCCCAGGTCAAGGGGTGTCGGCCCTGGACTTTATACTGGTCTTGTTTTTACAAGTTTGGTTTAGATACAAGCCAGAAGGAAAGAAAAGTATAATTGAGAAAGATGATTGAAGTTATATAAAAGATTTTGATTCCCTTTTTCTAGATTTTGGGTTTTGATTTACGATACATTTGACTTTGAATTGACGCCCCCACACCTTCACGGTCTGTTATTTGTTTTCCTGCATTTTTCTCTCACTTTGTAGGAAGGGTTCTCATCTGTATTTCAGAAGGATGAGCATTTAGCTGCTGCGGGACTGACTCAACTTCTGATCTGAGTTTGATGTCTGTCTGCAGAAACAATATTTGTTTGACATGTTTTAGGCTTACTTTACACGGTTTAATTTGAAAACATGGATTTAATCTGCACAAAGATGTTGTTTTCTCAAAGATGCAGTACATGTCAAACCGAGTCAAGTCCTGTTTTTAAACTCTGGCCAGAGCTGGTTATTAATACCATTTCCCTTTTTTTGGGGGATTTTAATGTATGACATGCTTCAAGCTTTGCCGTGTTTCAATGGGATAAAAACTAGAAGCAGCAGCTCGGACCAGAAGCTAGGACTTAAATCTCAGTGGTCACTGGTGTTTCAGTGGGTGGGTCAGCGGTAAAATTAATCCCATCTTCAAGTCCCTTGACGGGCGTCAGGATGCCCAGTGCATTTCTTTCTCCCCCCCCCAGCATCTCTTTAGTCGGTCAGAGCAGCATTACGTCCTGCTGGGATCGGATTATGACTTTAATTCATTGCTTTTATTACCGGTCACCATGGCAACCCAATGTACTGTGTCACGCTCTGCAGCGAAAGCTTCAAACCTGCACACGCACAGATTTACTGGAACATAGATAGATAGATTACTTTTGTTGGTACCCGAGGGTAGATTTGATGTGCAGCCAAGTGATCTCCACTCATACAAGACAATTAAAACATTTTGTACAAGAATAAAAAGCTATATAGCAGCAGGTAGATTGATAAATATATAGTAAAAGCAGATTCCATATATACGTGCATTATATATTTTTGTTTGTCTTCCAGGCTGAATAGATAAACCATGAAAGTGCTTCTTGGACTTTTTGATTCTAAAATTATAGTTTCCCTTTTTAATACAAGGCACCAGAAAGGGGAAACCGCAGAAGAACTTGTTTTTGTCCTACACTCACACTGCAGACACTTCAGTCTTTTCTGCCTTTTTTACCCCCTTTGACTGACAGATACATTAGACTAACATTCACAACTTATTAATACAAAGTGAGATACTTTCTCCACCCTAAAATACAGACAAATTTTAAGCCTTTGTTTTCATTTTACAGTTCATTCTCAAAGGATTAAAAAGAGGCAGCTGGACGTCCTTTTCTTGGCTCTTAAATATGTTTCATCTGCATTCCAGTTTAAACTGGTGGGAGTTTGGAGTTTCAAAGCTTTGTTAGTCGTATGCAAATCAAAGATCTACCTTCACTGCTGTGAGTCATCTGATCTTTTTTGTCCTCTGTAAGTTGGTGACCTAATTTTAGTGATGTGAATGGATGTGAAACTGGCTGGTAGGAGATCTACGACTGGATGACAAGAGTCTAGACCAGTATGAACCCCAGCACACAACCACACATCGTATTGACATTTTCAACATTGTCCTCTTCTTATGTGTCCTGTTAAATGTTCTGTGCTGGTTCTGAAGGTTTTCTTTTTATGTTTAATGAGGTTGAGTCTCTGCAGACTGAATTTACCTAAGGGTATTAAAGTAACTTTGGCCTTGACCTTAAATGTTGATGATGCACAGTGAATAAATTACACTGAAAGCTTGAGCACCAAACTTATGTCATGTTTCTTACGAAACAGAGATAAAAAAAAGGCTTCCCAGAAACCCTGGTTTGTTTCTGAGAAAACTTGAATTTTGTCATTTAGCATCATTACGTTATAAACCTTCAAATCAGTGACGTGAGAAGGCTGCATCTGACCAGAAAAACTCAAACAAGCTATTACCATCATTTTGTTCTGATTCTAAAATCCAACCAACCTCTCTTTACCACATAAAAGTTATGACCAGAATTGGTGATAAAGATCACCCCTGATGATGTCCAACTCCCCCCTGGAACAAAATCCAACTCTTACTTTGTTTCTGTAGCCACTGCATGGCAGACCCAGTTGTCTTATAGTCCCCCCAAAGGATACCCCAGAGTAAACAAATAGATGTTGTACATACAAACTGCAATCCTGCTCAAACATGATTGAGACTGGAATAATGTAAGTGCTGGCCAGCGGGTAAATCTGGAGGGAGGGTTCATCAAGCCTGGTCACAGCATGGTACAACTTGGATAATGTGACTGTGTGCTTAAACAAAGCTTTGGGTAATAAGAGGTTAAATTGTCCCTGTCCTCTTTCCTGCCCTAAACAGCTGAACTCTCCTGCTGTAAAGCCTGTACTGCAGCCGTTATTTGCACGTATGTGTTAATAGTCTACCGCTTGTTGCATGTTTCAGGATATGCAGTGGTAATATTTGCAGCAGTTCTGTATACAGCCCAAAATTTCAACAACAGATAATTTCAATCCAAATTAAAGGAAGATGCTAAGATGCAAACACACGTTTCATTCTCATTGTTAGGACAGATACTTTTTTTTGTCTAGTTTCTGACTTCACTCTCTACGGATTATATTTTCTTCCTTTCCTTTCAGCTGTCCTCTTTAGGGATCTTCTCAGCCAATCATCTGCCTCTGTCCAACCCTAGCCTTCTTCTTTTCATGTCTTCTTTCTGTATGTTCATAAATCTCCTCCTGTCTGGCAGTTCCAACCTCATCATCCTACTATATTCACCATCTCTCCTCTGGACACATCCAAACCATCTCAGTCTGCCCTTTCTGCCTTTCTCTCCAGAACATCTGGCATGTCCTATCCCTCAGATGTCCTCATTCCTGATGCTGTCCATCCTGGAACCTCAACATTTTAACCTCTGCTATCTCCAGGTCTGCCTCCTGTCTTTTCCTCAGGTCCTCTAAACCAGACAACATCTCGTCTTCTACAGCTTTATGTTCATTCTGATGATGCTCTTTTATCACACTATTCTCCGTCCATCCTTACCTGCCTCAACCCCTTTTCAACACTCTCAGTTGGTCTGGACTGTTGACCCTGAGTACTTCAAATCCTCCAGCTTTTTCATACCTGCTCCCTGTAGCCTCATTGGTCCACTAGGGTTTGTTTCTGTAGCTAACTTCATTCCTCTTCTTTCCAGGACATACTTCCACCTCTCTAGAAGTTCCCCCACCTGCTCTCTGGTCTCAAAATATATTTTTGTGTCATCTACAAACATCATTGTCCATGGAGATTCCTGTCTAATCTCATTTGTCAGCCTGATCCTCACCATAGAGCCAAGAAGGGGCTCAGAGCTGATCCTTGATGCAGTCCCATCTCCACTTTGAACTCCTCCGTCACACCAACTGCACACTTCACCACTGTCTTCCACGATATCCACCTTTCTCTTCTGAATCATGTCAACCACCTTTCTTATTTTTCGAACATTCAAAGTTCCTACACTCCGTCACCCAAAAGGGCACTACGGGCTTTCATTAACCTGGGTTTTGACTGATCTGATACAGGGTTCATGGGTCTTGTGATTATTAGCATGGTTAGTTTGGTATCAGTTTTATGTTAGATGCCCTTCCTGCACAACCCTCTGAATTTATCTGGCTTTGGGACCAGCTCAAACTCTTCCCCCTTTTAGGCTGTATAACAAGCCTAATGTGCCTTTTTTAGGATAAATGAAAACCAGACGCATTACTGTGGTACTCTCTACAGATGACATGGAGATAGTGAGACTGATGAACAATTCAACCAACCCTCGTCTTGATCCTGAGGCAACAATGTCAGAAGTCTTTATCTGAGTCTGCTTTACACAGCTGCTTTAACTTTGAAACAAGATGGATGGGATTCGCTATTTATAGTGAATGACAGGGAGATTAAGACGCATGACAACAAAGAGCTGCAAAGACAGCCAAGTTTGTTCTTCCTGTAATTCACAGCTCGCTTAACTCGTTTCCTGATGTGTTAAAGAGAAAAGAAAAACCGAACCCTTTTGGCATAGATGCATGGTTGAGATTGACAGGACCAATACCACTGTCTCGACGGCAGTCACTGTGGTCATGTGACACATCAAATTAAGTTCACTAGTGTTTGCCCACACAGTGATGGTTGGGTCTACCTCCACATGCCTAAACCCTGGCATTAAATCTTATATTAGATCCCAGTTCATATTGATCAAGCACCACAGTTGAGTTGTTTTACTTAGCAACTCTAAAACCCTCATGCAGCCTAAATCTTTTATTTTCTGTATGCGCCAAGCACGCTGTTTGGCCTCCCCGTCCCACTGTGCCCTGCTCACTCTGCTGTTATCGGTCTTTAACCAGGCAGACACATTGATGACACGGGATGGTGTCCATAGGAGACAGGTGAATGAGCACTTGGAGTTTAGAGGACCAGCGTGAGGATGCAGTTGCTGTGTAAGCAGAAAGTTGTTTTGTTATGGAAGATAGAAACTCCAGACATTGCTTCATCAGTCATGCAACTCTTAAAATTTCAGCTAGCCTGAGAATTGCATATATTAGAATTCAAGTCAATTTTGAACCTTTTGAACGTCAGGAAATGCATCAAATGGGACCTTTTTTAGGTATACGTTGCCTCCCCAAAGCTGACCTGCAGCATAAATTCAGTCCTAGCAGGCACTTACCTGAACTTCTCCTTCCTTCTCCATCCTCAACCCCCTGCTGCCATCTTCTCCAACTGTTCTTCCCTTGCATCTATACAGCGTTGTCTTTGCTACTTTCTGATCTTCTTTATTACTGTAGTGTTACTTTTACTTATGTTTAAACCACTAGTAGTCTGTATTAGCACTTAACCCCTTCACACTCACCTGCCCGCCGGCAGGCAATTTCATATAGGTAACTATATTTACACTACGCAGTGACGTATCCTGCTTCAACGTTCAAATCCAAACTTTCCCGGCCACATCGATATTTTCTCTAGTTCCTGTACGGTGTTGTTGGGTATGTTTGTTTTCTTCGCTTTGCTGGCTACAAAATAAAAGTGTCCCCGTCTTTTTCTGTTCAGTTTTCACCCCAGCACACCCTGTGAAGTAGATCAAGTGCACCTTGTTTGAAGGACCAATAGGCTTTGTTTACTGTTTTCACTTCCTTAGCTAATACAATGTCCCTATACTATCAACATGTCAGTCACTCAGGCTTCTAGCCAATTATTTTACCTTTCCAACGATGGTAGGTTTGCCAGGGTCAGTTATGCATGAGTCGAGGGGCATCACTGCGTCTCTGAGCTAGCAGGCTCGGTTTACGCAGCAGACTCACGGTGACGGGACGTACGGAAAGAGGGCGCTCTTGCATCGGGCATTTAAATTTTTTTCTAGGCATTTTTTTCAAATTTACAATGGCGAAAGCCATAAAGAAATCTGAATATGTCACTACTTTTTACTTTTATACACATTAGAGTTTTTGTATATTGTTCATATTTAGTTCATATTCTATATTTTTTGTATATAGTTAATTTATTGTTCATATTTTGTTATTGGCACAGTTGTGCACACAGTAATAGTATATTGAAAGATAAAATCCTTGTTTGAAATTCATTTCAGTATAATCTGTCACTTTTGGATAATGGTTATTCTGTAGTGTCTTGTCACATGACAATATCTCAATATGGCCACCTAGAAGCGTGTGGAAACCCCTCCAACCACCCATCAAATGAATGTGTGAAAAAAGTATGTTTTGAATCATGGAGAAAGGTTTTATATTCACCAAAATGCTTCAGTAATGTTTCCAGTGTCACAACAGTGAGTAAAAGCGTTTGGCACAATTTGGTCATTTGGAGACGTTTTGGAGAGGTTCGTGGACGCCAGTGACGCCACAAACTAAAAACTCCATAACTCCCATAAGGTTAGGCCTAGAAGTCTAAAATTTCATCCAAGTGTAGTTGACAAGATGTAGAAGGCATGTGATATATTGTCATATGCCTTACATAAAGAACATCCTGGTTATTGTTATTCAAATATGACCTATGATTTTCGAAGATAAAAAAAATATTTTAGAGCCATGTTTGAACTGATGTAATTTAGGTTGTGTGTATGGTACATGGTAAATTTTCAGAAACTAGAGGTTGTCAGCTTTCCAATGAAGTATTATACATCCATCTAAGACTTGTGGTTATTGTGTTATAAGCTTTTCCATTTGGGTACGCTAAATAGACGAAATTACTGAAAAATAGGTGGGTGTGAAGAGGTTAAGTATGCTTAAGCATGCCTGCTATTCAATAAAGCAATAATGTTAAAAATAAATAAAGACTTTCGAATTATATCAAATTTAAATTGTTCTAATGAAATTACGGTCTTTACACAACTCACCATGCCTTGGCCTGTCATAGGGTGGGCTGCTACAATCACAATGCCTTGATCTATCACTGTGCCGAGACCTGGACCTGTATCTGGACACACATAGATATAACTTTATTAATCCCTGACATAATACAATACCATATCATCACACAGAAACAGACTTAAGCCCTACTGATTGGCCAACAGTAAGTACTGAGACTTACTGGTGTACTGGCTGGAGACCTGGACTGGCAACTGAAAGGTTGCCAGTTCAAGCCAGCTGCTACTGATGCTGATCCTGTTTCTTTACCTGGAGTGATAACCATCCCAGGCAAAATCTCTTGAACCATGTCTTTGTCCTGAAACACACAGAGAATATTCTCACATAAGGCATGATACAACAACAACAAAATGTCTTTTTAAAGTTTGACAAGGGTGTTCATGGATCTCTATGCCGGGGTGTTGTGTTTGCATCATGAGGGTCTGAGAAAATGTGTACTAGTTTTGAATAGCTGAAGCATAAATTTAAAGTTTTAAAGTGGTAAAACCATGGACCCCTAATTACGACAGCTATAAATGTAACGAAAATTCATTCTATTTGTTTGACTTGTAAGGGAGAAAAAAAACCCACAAACTTTCCTAGACTTGAATGCATGAGAGGGTCCACTCCTGACTACTAATCATTTTGCTAGACACCAATTAGAACCCTTGAATCAAATCAAAATCAAAATTTATAAAGCACTTTTCATACAAAGGTAAAACAGTGCATTACATAATAAAAACAATCATTAAAACAACATTCTGCTATTATACCAAAGCATAATATGGTGTTTTATTCCAGATGTGAAATGTAATTGTATTTATACTGTAACATTACGTTTTCAGGTTACCAGCAACATTTTGCCTGTTCGCATCCTCTGGACACACACAAGATGTAAGAGGTGCACTTGCCTCTGAAATGATACTTTGTATGACGTAAAATAAAGTTAAGCAATCATCTCACTTCCCTCCACTGATTAGGCCTAACATAACAGCTGAGGCCATCGAGCTGATGAGAGATGAGATGGTTACTATGGCAACGCGTTACAATGAGAGATATTAAATAGTCCACTTAGCTGCTTCTTGAGAAAAATGTTTTTGACGGTTTAAAAAAAAAACATTAATGTATTACTTGAGTAAATATTTATTTCCTTCGTAAGTGATCATGGTATACGCGGGAAAATGCTCTCCGAGGTGTTCATTGTCAGAAACTAATGGACCTCGCGGAAGCGACCGTTCGACGTGAAGTCGTTCATTAATTTCTGATAAGGGACACCTCGTCGGCCATTATTCTTTACATAAATGAACATACAATTAACCGAGCTGACCGAACTTACCTTCAACTTAGTAGAACACTATTTTTGACGTAGACTGAGCAGAGATGAGTGGCTTTACGAATCGAGAAACATTCCGGACCGCGCCAAATGCGTAACATGTTGCCTTGACCAATCACAGTGGCCTTTACTGCGACGACGACCTGCCTCAACCAATCAGAGCGGCTGTAATTTGTTTAAATTGTACTCGATATAAGTACGCCGTCAGCTTACCTATATTAAACTTCGGTTACCGTGAATATTTTTAGCGATTAAAAATCAAAATAAACTATATATAACCCTAACTATTTTTACTATGACCAATGTTTAGCTAATTATAATTGATGTGAAGGGAGGCATGCCACATGAAGTTTTTACCGCGCCGAGAAGAGCAAAGCCTAGCATAAATTGAAAATTGCGCTAAATGCTTGGTGTGTTGCCTCGGCCAATCAGATTGCATCCACTGGTGGCGTCATGGCCATAAGGTGATGATGGCGCGCTACCTCAGCCAATCAGAGTGGCGTTGACTGGTTGAAATCATAAATCGGCATAATTTTCCAAAAAACGAATTTCCATATCATCAAGACATCCATATCATACATACATACATACAAACAAATACCTGAATTGGTTTATTGATTAAATAGATACAAAAACATAATGTAGGCTACTCAAATAAGTAATTAGTAAATTATGGTTAATCATAATATATATTCATAATAATATTGACAACAATGTTGGTAATAGCCGAATTTTTTTTTAAATTGATAATATCAATTTCATGCACCCGATTTAGACGTCCTGTTACGTCCAAAACATTTACCTAGTCCGACCTTCAAATATTTAACTACATATTGACGTCAAAGGGACGTCATAGTTAGCCATCTAAATAGTGACCTAGTTTGCACGTCGTGCAGACGTGCAGAATTGGTCTTGGACCGACCGACGGACCCAATGTAGACATGATCTGCACGTCCTTAAGACCTTTAATGTTTAGTGGGCATATGTACATCCATGTATGTAGGCCTAGACACACACACTTCCCTCACATCCATCCAGCTATTATACTATAAGTCAATGTATCATTTCCATGTGATCCAGCCTGTCTCTCTCTCTCTCTCTCGGTGTGTGTGTGTGTGTCTGTGTGTGTGTCTGTGTATACATAGGCTATAGGTCTGTATGTCAATGGTTACAACATAAAAAAACACCCTAACATCTTAATCTCCTGGGCCTGCGCTAAAGTTTGCCCATAATTAATTTATAAATAAATAAATAGTAATAATAATTGTAATAATAGCGATTATATTAATAATAACAACATAGAAAGCTTAATAGAGCACACGTGTGACTCTTAAATTTAGTTTCAACAGATATTTTAACACACTGAGCTGTTTCCCAGTGGACGGTGAGTCAGCTGCAGCTGCGCACGGAGATACTTTCACTTTCATTTCTGTGGAGTAAAAAGCGCTACAGCTTCTGTGTTTGTCGGCTCGTGCGTGGAAGGACCGGTTTAGAAGCAAACAGGACAGGTACGTCGTCCTGCAGTTTCTACTCAAACTGAACCAGCTCCTCCTGAGCTGCTTTTATCCGGAGCAGCTGACTGATCCAATCCAGCCCCAGAAGCTGCAGATCATTTACTGCGGCACCGACTGATGTCGGCGTGACGTACTTATTTGAAATGGTTGTTTGACTAAAACTACTTACATGTATATGTTTGGTTTGTTTTACAGAAAGAAGACTATCAAAATGTCAGACCATTTCCAAGACGAACATGATCCCATGGATTTTCCCGGCCAAGTAGGCGCAGTAAATTCAGCCGAAGTTGGCTTCTGAACCGTAAAATTATTATTATTTTTAAATCAATTTCACTATGTAGCTAATCTGATTCCAGGTCCAGATAGTGTCCATAGTCCACAGACATAAAAGATTGTGTTTGAAAGAATTTGTGATTTGTCAAACCTTCATTACATTTTTATACATATAAGGCAAGGCAAGTTTATTTCTAGAGCACAATTCATACACAAGGTAATTCAAAGTGTTTTACACCTACATAAAATCACAAGAGGTAAATAAAATAATTAAAACATATAAATAATCAATAAATAATTAATTAAAAATGAAGAGCGCAGAATAAAAGTATAAATTAAAATGAAAAAATTAAGTATAAGAGAAAGGGGAAAAAGACAAAAACAGCAATTAAAACTATTTTGCTTTTGATTATAAGATTCAGGATCAAAATAACTGTAAATTTGGAACTTTATTCAAATGCAGCTGAGAACAGGTGGCTCTTTAACCTGGATTTAAATGAACTGAGTGTTTCAGCTGATCTGAGGCTTTCTGGGAGTTTGTTCCAGATATGCGGA
>JBAMYA010044693.1:0-12272 GCA_037176975.1 Arrhamphus sclerolepis
AAGGACACGTTTTCAAACGAAACTAACAGGGTTGGAGGAGTTGGTTCTGCAGTTTTCTACAGCTGAAATGGACACTTAAGTTTATTAACCCTATAAACCCTTTGGCATTCATCCAAGTTCTGCACAGAATACTCAGGTGCACTGTGATGTTTGAAGAGAAGCCACAGAACAGAAGTGTTGTTTCGTACAGTGCTGTCTGACCGTATGGCCAAATTTGAGTTTTATTGTGGCCCCATCAGCCAAATCAAGAGAACCAAAAACCCAGGATGCCATTAGTATGCTAATAAATTACTTTTCTAATGACTGATTTGCAATTCAGTGCATTCTCTCCTGTTCCACTTGCATCCAAAAATAAAGGAAAAGCTCCTGAGCACACAGATTCATGTTAATAGATTGTACATTTATTTTTTTATGTTCTTTTATAACCTCCACTCCCTCTGTGTCCTTTCCACTTCAGCGTAGTACAAAGCAGTGATTAAAGTCTATGAAATATCATGTAAATATGAGGGATATTTATGCACAGTGAACAGTACAGCTTGTATGATGATCTGATTATGATGATGATGTGACTGCTAAAACTATCCTGCCTAATGACCGGTGCATGTTAATGTGCTGGTTGTTGCCACACAGCAACAGCAGCATTATGGATTGCACATGTTCCACAGAAAAATGGTTTACTGTGGTCTTAACTGTTGTCATCTCTGTTTTTCCTCAGTGCTCAGTGGTCTCTGCTCCAATTCCTGTCCTGATGATGTCAAGGTAAGGAATACGCCTTTTAGGAAACAGAACAACAGCTGTCAGCATGTGTTCATTGTGTTCACAGGGCTTCTTAAAATTGCTGACACTCTTGAATTTAAGCACAGAATTTTGAATATAATCTCAGAAAATCATTTCATGCAGTGGATTAAATATGAACTACAAGTTAAAATGAACACAGGTACAGTTATCATTCTTTAAATCCAATATACAAATATGGTAAGACTCGTATCACTCGTAGCAGAAGGTTTTATTTCAGTGACTACAGAAGACACAGTACACAGGCTAAGATTAATATAAGTCACCCTTACAGCGCTCAGAGTACTTGGGTGCACTTAAAACATTTTTGGTGGTCTAAAAATTCATAAAGAATTCACTCCAGATTCTTTTCAACTGCTGCTGAAAAAAAAAAGTGGGAAGTTCCCCCCTCCAGAGACGGCGTGAAAGGCTTGAGTGATGTCTTAGTGTAGGACATGATACCAAAACATGGGCCCTAGAAATTGCAGTGTTTTGCAAACAACAGATGGGACTCCCTATTTGTATTGATGACGCTTTTAGCACTGACATCAATCCCACATGTATTTTCGATGTCAGACAGTAAAAAGCAACATACGGGTCAGGAGAGAAGAGTATAGCAGCAGCCCTTATCATCATGTTTTCTTTTTTGTAAATGCTCCAGAGGATTACCAGCTGTGCTTGCACATAGTTTCACTTGGTCATTTTCTGGAGTTATTACTATGCAGTTGGTTTTGTAATCTCCATTTATGTAATCCAATCCAAGCTGCACCTTTAAAACATGACTCGAAAATTCCTGCGCATGACTGCTTGAGTGTGACATACAGCTTATGGCATGAGGTACCTTAAAAATAAGATTGGCGAAAAGTAAATTTCCCATGCGTTTTTTTTATAAATGGTTTTAGATGCAAATCCCATTTACTGCTCAGTCATCAACACAGTGGAAGAGACACTATCCACCATTCAGACTCATTTGCACCAGACAGGATACAGAACCTGTAGCGCCTTCACTCTCAGCTGAAGCCCACTGGTGGATCCTGTCATCCGTTTCCTGCATTCCCAGTCCCAAATATTACTGTAGAAACAGCTTTTGTTTTTAATTCCAAGCTGAGACTTCTGTTCTTTTATCATCAGCGCCAGGGATTAGAGGAAATATTTTGAGTACTTACTTTAAATTTTAGTTCATCTGTACATTTATAGGCCAAAAATAAAGCTGATAAGATGAGAACACTGTCCAGTAAAATGCACTAAGTACAAGCAAAATGAAAAGAAACAGAGCCAGCAGTAAAAATGATCCTTGGTGTTTTTCAAATAGAAGGCCGTTGAATTCTTGCCAAGAAAACTCAGTTAACTTTACCTGCAGTTAGAATTTAGAAGAACTATGCATCAGAAAGTTCTTCAGATGTTGGTGATAAAGTCTGGTTTTCCTTTCTCTTTGCTATGCTGATGGAATTACAACATGAGCGGAATATTTCCTGAGAGTTACAATAAGGTGCTCGTTCACTCAGCCACTAATACATATTTGACCTGTGTCGCTATTTTGATTTGGGACGCCCTGGCTGTGATCTAAATGGCATACTTTCATGAGTTTACTAGTGCATTACGTATACAACATTCCTAACTGCACAGAGCACGAATGAGAGCTGTCTGAATTTAAAATTGTCGATGCCGTCACACCTGAAGTGATGATACTGAAACCTGTTTCTTCAATTGCTTCTCCCAGGTTTTTGCCAAGATTTGACTTTTCACTGATCAGAATTTCCAAACAAAATGAAGCCAATCTCTGTTCTAATAAGAGACTCGGGTTGCACTCTCGACAGATAAATAACTGTGACACTGCTTCTGCAATGATCACGAGGTGGCAAACACTTAACACTTAATTTTCTGACCGTTTTGAGTGCTCCATCCAGGTGCTTGCAGCGTCGTGACCAAAGACAGAATTGTTGGTGTGAACACACTCCTGCCCTCAAGATAGTAAATGTACAGTATGTGCACACATGCACGATTTGAATAAAGCCAGTGTTTTGCGTTGATGATTTGCTAAACTGTACAAAACACATTGACTTTGAAATCAGCAACAGCTGCTGCTTCGAGTTGTTTTTCTGCTACTCTGTCTGAGTGAAATTCATGATGAATACAGCAGACAAATGGTGCTTGCAGCTGTTTCAACTCTACCATCCATCAACCTGCTCTGCCTTTTCATTTCTCTCTCCCACTCGTCTCCTCTTAGTCACACCTCTCTTCATCCTTCTTTCCTTCAGCCGGTGTGGCTTTCTCGTCATCTGTTTTTACCTGTTCCTTGATTTTAAGCCTCATTTCTATTCCCCTGTCACCCAGCTGTTGCATGTCACAGCCAGGCCAAATCTCCCAAGTCTCTCTTGCTTTGTGTCTGTATGTGTAACAGCCTCGTGATTAGCTGATGCAAAGTGAAGGATGGCTCGACAGGTCTTGCCATTGGTTATCATCCTTTTATAGTGAGGAGATAAGACAAGAAAACCCACCCACACAGGAGCATAAACATGCAAATGTCACACTCATTTAAGCTCAGGGAGATTCAAGCCATCTGGGTCAGATGTTTAAACACGCCACCTCGCAAAGATATAACAGAAAAACTGCATTAGTCGTTGTGGCTGATGTTAACTTTTCATCTTCAGTTTTAATCAGCTGGTATGAAAAAGAAATACAAAATGGCAGAAAAAAAATTGTCAGCTCTTTCATATTTTGTGGGCGTTTATTTGTGTTTTTACAGCCTTTTGGCGTGAATCAGCCAGGTCCCTATCTCATGTACACCACAGTGGACTCTAATGGCTACCTGAAAAATGCTTCAGGTAAGTACTTTCCTTTTTCACTCTCTGTCCATGGTTGCTAAATTACCGACTTCAGCGACACAGAATAGCCAAAGAGATTAATTTTAAAAGTCACCAACTGAAATTTTACACATCCAGGACAGAGTTTTTAGTACATTAGCAACATAACAATGGCAGCTGTCCTCAGTGTCCCCAAGAAAAAAAAATAAAAAAATAAAGTAGCAAATGACAAGAGTAGAGCACGTTCAAAATGCAAAATTGAAGTGTTGTAGCTGAAAGGAAAGAACATCTGGTAAGGCTTGAATGTTCATTCCACACTCCTTTGTGTGCACAATAACAGGGTTCCTACGCAGTTTTGAGATGTGTATAAAAATATAAAAATCTGTGTGTGTGTGCATGTGAGTGAGTTAAGGATTATTGAAAAATGTTTGAATTCTCTAAAATGATCCTTTTCAGAATCTTGCACTTATTGTGCTTATTTTGTTGAGGTAATCTGATGTGTTGAGAACCAATATGCATCTTCTCTTGTCTGTTGTCAAAACAATGACGTTTTGTTCTCTAAGTGGAGTTACTGCTTTCCTTTTCTGACATGTGAGGTTGATCAGAGGATTTTCTTCTGCACTTGAAAGAGCTGGTTCTACATTTATCCATAGTTGTTCTGCTTTATTTGCCTCATCTTGTTATTTCTTCTTAATGATTCAACGACAGTCTTACTAAGGTACGCAAGAAACGAGCGCCAGTCATTAACATGAGCTCAGTTACCTGCAGCAATACAATCCTGATTACCATCTTGACTCTGCATCACATACAGAGCTCAGGAGGTTTTGTCAGCAAGTTTCAGCATCTGAAACTGGCTCCAAGTGGAACCTTGTCATCTATTTATTTGCATACCTGCATCAGAGGCCTGCATTTGACTCCAGACCCTATGTCTTGCTGCTTGGCTGAATCACAGACGTGTGTTGGGTGAGGAACCCATCACTTATCTTCTACGAAGGAACGAGACCAGACCCAGCTGTGGATCATAGCTGGATCAAAATCCAAACTGAAAAAGTAGAAGTACATCAGTGGATGACAACAAAAAGAGAATGTGAAGAATTAGAAGCTCACTTTTTTGGACTGTAGATCACGTCTGTCCACACTTGGACACAGGAACAATAAAAGGAGCACAATCACTTTACCAAACACTTAAAACAAGCACTGCAAAGCTGCAGATATCCAAAGTGGGAAATTGTTAGGTACAATATCTGGAATAAAACCAGAAGCCATCTATGTTAAATGAAAAAATGAAACCCTGAAAAACCCAACATTTAAAAGAGCAGGTGACCTCAGGTTTTGCACATCCAGTGCTTTCAATGCAGCGTGGAATCTGCTTCTCACGTGGTTTCCAAGCCAGTCACAGCCTAATCCAGTTCAAGACATCTCACATGTTGAGCAGGTAAAGGGCTCAACCCACAGGAGGGACAGATGGGTCAGTGACATATATTTGACTAGTATGACATGAACAAATACCCTTAGGTCATAGAACTTAAGAGCCCTTTTAGACAAGAAGGAAAACATCTGTAAGAATAAAAAAAGAAGACATCCTAACACCTTCTGTTCAAGCATTTCAGGATAAATTAGTCGATTGTATCTCATATTTTATTAATGTCAGTGACAAACTGTGGGACATGAGCTGCAGTTACTGTCATGTTTAAACTCATGGGTCTGTAAACCCCCCCCCCCCACACACACACACACACACACACACACACACTCAGCTACTTTGTGTTCTTAAGGATAGAAAGATATAGAGGTCCAGTGAGACAGATGCTCTGAGAGATAATAAAAGACACTGAGGACAGCAGTGCAGTGCCATGTTAGCTACCGTTAACCTAGCTGTTGTGGGAAGGACACAGCTGATGAGGACAAGATGCACTGACAGCCTGGGGTCAGGGATATATATAGTCTGTGTGGAATCATGTGTACAACCTAATCTCACTTTGTCAGATTTCATTGTTTTCACTTGTCTGTTGGTTCAGCTGGAGCACATACATATTTAAAAAAGAAAAGAAGAAAAATAACAGACTAAGATCATCATTATTTTACTATGCATTATAAAGTCCTTATCATCTGACTGTAGCGTGCTGACACTCACTGCAAACAAGCAACAGCAGACGAAATATTAACAGGGACCCAACCTACAGTTTCGTCCCTCTCTCATTATCTCTGTTTGATATAAACTATGCAGTTACAGTGGACATGGGGGGGGGGGCGTGTAGTGGAGCAGGGAGGGCTCAACCACCATCTACACCCACATTTGAGAAAGTGGAGAGCTGTTCAGAATCCCACTGATTGCAGAGGAAGTAGAAATGTAACAGTTTTAGTAAAGTTATATGCTGCAGCAGAAGACCTAACTTCAATTGAGATTTATCTGGGGAATTATAGCCTTTTAAACCTTTAAGCTCTACTTGTGCTGCTTTTTTTTTCCCGTCAGCTTTTATTCAGTCTCAATAGAATTAGTGGGGTTGGGTCAACTCACAGTCACCATGGCACCCGTTGGTCCCTGGTGGGGGGGATGTACAGTTAAAGTTTATTCTGCAGGTTTAAGGATCTCAGAACTGCAGTAATGTGCTCAGCTTTTCTGGTTCTCGTTAGAACTCTGGCAGCAGCGTTTTGGATGAGTTGACGCTGTCCAATCATCTTTTTGGGAAGGCCAGACGGGTCATGGCTCCGTATCGTTATGGACCTTTCCTTCAGCTTCGGGTGGCGTTGTCCCCTTTTCAAATTTAGCATTGTAATTACTTTTCAGTGCTTATTTCATCCTGTATCGCCAGTTATATCAATAACCTCCAGACTAATTGCTTTCATTAAGAGTGGATGTAGAACTCTGAGACACTGACGATGAGCACATTAATCACAGTCACAAAACAAGAAGATTCTTCTCAGACTTAGGGTGTGGAAGCAGTGACTTTAAAGCTTCATGTTTTCCCCAGGACATCAGTGTTTATACACACAAATACAAGTAAATAATAATTGAGAGATCTTGGCATTCACTTTGATGCAGTTGGCCAATCTAATTTATATGAGGGGCATATGTTTTCTGCAGTTTTCCACTCTGCAAATTGCTCTTTACCTGTTTTGTTTTGTTTTTTTTAATCTTCTCGGTTTCTCCAATTTAGAAGCTCATAAAGCAGAGTCCAATTCATTAACCATATCTCGTGTGGATAACTTCTGTCCATTGTTACTCTGTCTTATTTTTCTAGTTCTTGAAAAGAGTGTTGAGAGAGGAGGAAGGATTGTAGCCAACGGCTTTGCCTGCACAACTCCCCAGACTCCTCATTTAACAGCAGCAAAGTGCTGTGAGGGAGCTATGTGTGTGCTTGTGTGTATGTGCGTGTGTGTGTGTGTGCATGCATGCTTGTGTGTGTAGTAACTTAAAGTGTATTTATTCTGTAGCTTGTAGCTCTAGCCAGGCTGCCAGAGATGAGCGATGATAACACACACACACACACACACTGTTTGGGACTCTCTTCTGGGGCCCAGTGTTCTTCACTTACCCTTCAACCCCCTGAACTAAGAGAGTTCAGAAAATAAAGGACAGATTATAATACATTGAGAAATGAAGAGAAGGACCGAGATGGTAAAATATATCGACTTCCAAGAGAAAAGAAGAGAACGGGGTGACAGGAGAGAAATGACTAAGTTTAGAATCACAAGAGCGAAATGGAGGATGAGCCAGTTTATATGAAGATGGATGATACTGTGTAATTTTAATAGAGCAAAATACTTTACTCCAGAAACATACTGCTAACTGATCCTATAATTACTCTACCAACATATACTGACATTTCAAGCAGGCAAGTTAAGTGATAAAGTCATTCTTGTTCATGTAGAAAAGGTCAACAGCAAAGCTGCAATAGTGTACATCTATGCACTTGTCTTTCTTCAGTTGGTGTGTACTGGGTTTCTGTCTGCATGAGTGTCTGCTCTAATATCATTGTCCTTGTGACTTTGCATTTGCAAATTTGTGGGTATGTCTATGATTCCTATTCCCTTACAAAGCAGGTTGGATGGATGAGTGTGATCTGTGCCTCTGACAGCACCACACCTCATTATCAACTAGCTCCTGCTGAGACAGAGGGATGTAGGGGGAGGCAGGTGGAGATTAATGGTTGATGTTATTCATTAAGAACCTTTTTAATGTGCCCTCTCTCCTGGTATGGACACTATGAGCTAGAAAAGCACTGCAGTGTGTTTTCTTTAGGGTCCCAGCTCACTCATACTCATCCCTGACCATCCGTTCATCCAAATTAGAGCACATCTAGCATCAAGACGCAGGAAGACAAGAGAAACCACTGACTTTGTTGAATCTATATTGAATATTAAATGAGACCCAGAATGTCCAAAGACAATAGTTTTGTTTTTGATTTGTTTTTGGTTTTTTTTGTAATTTTCAGACACTATTTTGAATTACACTCACTGTGTGATTCAATTTCTGTTGTATTTTTATATGTTTTTTTTTGTTTTGTTTAAACAGTTGTTCCAAGTGCAATTATTCTCTTTAGCTCTGGGAAACAGAAGTGGTTAGGTTTCAGATAAGAATATGGTTTGGACTCAAATGAACCCCGCCACAAAGCTCAGTTTCCCAGTTTGCTTATAAAACCAGCTGCTCCAGAAATGACCAGTCTGATAACCTTTATGTGAAACATTTGCATTATAAGATTCTGTGCTATTCTGGACTTCCTACTGGTCTTTGAAGTGTCCTGCATCCCAGATAATGTGTGGTATCCACACATTGGGTCCCACTCATGAAATCTTCCTAAATCTGTGAGTAGATTTGTGCATAAATCACCTCCTCGCTGAAAATTTTCTCTGGATTCGTGAACACGATATAAAACTCAGATTTGTCCATACACATGTGTACACAATGGTGAATTCCAATTGATCACATGCTTCTGGAGCTCAATAATAAGCATAAACCCCACCCAGAGACCACCATAGAAACACACATTAAAAAAGGTGCCTATTATTATATAAGCCACGTTGGCTAAAGCTGCTCTTTTTACTGCCATTGATGCAGCCAATTAATTGGGATTGTCCACGACATAATAAACCAATAAATTAAGCTAAACTAAACCATATAAGGAGGTGTTAAGGTACAGACTACTAGGTGATTTACATGATCTCAAAACCTTTGGCTAAACTCGTACCCTAACAAATCCAGCTGAGGAGACAGTTCTGGCAAGTGCTCCACTTTTCAAATACTCCCGATGAGATGTGATCAGAGAAAAAAGGAGAAAAGAAAAAAAAAATCAGACCGACAGCTTTTGTTCCCTGTGAGATCAGCTACAACGAGGTATTCAAGAGGTGAAGTGAAAGCTGTTTAATGTGATTTTTGGATTAAAAAAACAACAAAAAATCAACCCACATTCGTGCATATCAGAAAAACTCTCTAGTCCAGACAAGTGCATCTGATATCTGATAAACCTCTATTAGGAAACCACCGCAACTTCACGTCATCATTGGTGCCACTTTAATGACTATAGTTGCTACGTGGTTGCATAGTTGCTACGTTTATATTTCAAATGAAATATAAAATGTCAAATGAAAGTCTGAAACTGACAGCAATAATAATGTGTGCTCTTCAGTGACATAAGCGCTACACATAGTCAGAGGCACAGGTAGATTTTGCTCGTTGCTACAAAAAGTTCTCAACTACTTTTCAGCATTTTCATTTGCAAAAATGTGTGTAAAGTTCTTGCATAAATCTGTTCTGCTCACATTTCATGGATGAGGCCCATGAGGTCTGGAAAGTGGTTACTTCATCACTTCATCAAGACTTTCTAGACATTTGAAAGTAATTTAACATGCAGAGACATGCTTTGAGATAACATTGATGTCATAAAAACAGATGCACAATATGTAAGGAATAATAAGCATTTTCCATTAATGCCAAGTGATTGTATTAATATGATCTGTACATTGTAATTTAACCACATCATGTTAAATTATATGGTAAAGGTCATGTGTATTCATCGAGTAAATTTAAAAACAACAATGTTGACCTAAATGCTTTAACATTTTTGAAAAATTTACACTATGTCCATAAAAGTATAGAAAACAATGAATAAACAAACAGTATAGCAGAAAAACAGTGCAGTCCAATACGGATGTTTAACCTGTATTACTCCAGCTGAAAGCCAAGGAGAAGAGGTTATTGTTAAATAGCCAGCTGAGTATTTCTACAGTCTGAGTGATGGTGATGAGAACAAGATCTGATAAAGAACTTGGCCTCCATCCATTTCAAACGTTAAAAGTAACCAGTAAAATCTTAAAACCCATTCAAAATCAGGCATTGAGCCAGTGAAAGGATGCCCAGACAGAAGTAATATGATTATTCTTTTTTGTTTCTTCTTTTTTAGGCCAGTTAAATTGATATTTACTAACAAAGAGTACACTGAAGTAGTCTAGTCTTTTAGACGGAGATGAGTCTTCACCTTGGAAACCACTCTTTGTTTAAAACAGCGCGATTTGACAACTCCAGTGGCATGTTCATCCCGTTAAAAAAGCTGTCGGAATCAGCGTTTTGTTCCCTGAGTCAGCAGTTACATTTTTTTGTCCGTATAAATAATCCTCCTCCTAAATGGTTGTACTTCTCACACGACTCCTTAATTAACAACACTTTGAAAATATCGTTAAAGTTAAGGTGCAAGAATTTTATAAAATGGAAATTTGCTTTGACAGTTCAGATCAATCAATTCATTCAGTATCATATGATCATCGATCCAATCTGCAGTTAGCTTCCATTGTTTTTCTTCATTACCACCACCCCCATAAATTTGCTTGGATGGAAATCCAGCTGTTTCCCCGTCTCATAAACCAGTTTCACATGAAGTGATGCTATACAGTTGTTAGTTCCTTTAATTTGGTAATTGAAGTTGTACGATCATTGTCGTCATGGTAACAGGTTTTGGGAGTGAGTAGTAATAACTCCAGGCTGTTTGAGAGAAAAGTAACAGAAGGATGGAGTCAGCGGGAAAAAAAAAATGAGTGTTCATAGGGAAGAGATCATAACAGCTAAGATCAATGTGGAGCTCTCTGCAGACTGCCCAATTAGTATAATGAGTTCAAAGGATTAGCCATCTCCAACACCCAAACACACACTGCACACAGCTATCGTATATACATATAACCTTTAGAAAGCCCTTCACCTGCAGCAATTCATTCATAACCACGATGATTTTATCAGTTTGACATTTAGACAATCCAAAACAACTTGGATAACATATCAAATGGGAAATCAAATTACTTTAAGCTTAATGTTCATTTTTTGCTGCATCATGCAGTGGCTACAGTACCCCCACCCCCTCCAACTGTCAGAGAACGTACCAGGTCAACAGTGAGTGTTACCCTATTTATCTGACCATTTTATTGCCTACTTTATGGAGGACAATTGTGAAATGGATGGAGAGAATTCACAATGTGAAGGTAAGATGAGAGAGCAGCCGAATGAGGCAAATGGAAATGGTTGAAAGGTGAGAAAATGAGAGGGTACAGAGGACGGAGCTGAAGCCGTATAGCACATATGAGTGAAAATAAGGATGGATTAAAAAAAAAGTAAGATGAGATACAGAGAAGGAGAAGAGTGCAATGAGATCAGAACAAAGAAGAAGAGGGAAAGCGGGAAATATTGGAGTGGAAAGGAAAATCAAGAGAAGAGGTAACCATTCAGAGACACGGAGAATGACTATTGATTAGAATGTAGCTTGTTCTCTCTGCTGTTTTCACTCCTTCACCTCTCATTCCGCTTTCCCCCTTTCACTCCTCACCATTTAATCTCACTCGTCTATGGCCAGTTGTAGATACCAAGTTGTCGAGAGGCTGTTCATGGAGGACAATCGTGAAAGTCTGTTGATCAGTCAGCCTTTACACATCACTGGGTATCAGTGAAAGAAGTGCTACTATTTGTACTTTTGTCACAGAGTAAAACTAATCTAAAGAAAGTCAGTTATTTTCCCTTAGAGGATTAATAAAGAATTTTTGAATTTAATTGAATCGAATCAAATGGATCTTTACCAACTGTTATTACAGGTTTACTTTCATAGTTTTTGTTGTTGTTGTTGTTAATTGTTTTGTTTTTAATTTCTTGGCAATGGCATGGCTGCACAGAGAATATGTTTGTGTACTTTTTTTCAGATAATTGTGATGATCCAGGAATAATTTATCACTGTTAATAATTGACTGAAAGACCGTCAGCCCAAAGGTCCTCAACACTTTAGAACAACCCACAAGTTTGTCTTCTGTGGTGAACTAAAGCCTGCATTCAGCTATGGTTTTTGGATGTTAGAACAGTAGTGAGAGAGTAGTTTTGTTCCCCACATGAATCAAGACCACCTATTTGGCAGCACGGTGGTGTGATGTCCTCTCCTGTAGGGGGGGGGCCTTGTGCCTTTTGTTTTCTCTTTGAGGTGCACCGGAAGTACTGCCACCAGGATTTCCCAAGGTCTGGGTCTTCTATATAAGCAGCCTGCTCCTACGTGTCGCCAGCGGGTGCCGGGGGGGACTTACCCGCTCGGAGAATTTTGAATATGATCCGGAGTTTAACTGGGAGCCAGTGAAGCTGATGGAGGATGGGGGGGATATGGTGAGAAGAGGGGGTCCTGGTGATAATACGAGCTGCTGAATTCTGGACCAGTTGAAGCTTATGGAGGGATT
>JBAMYA010044694.1:0-12271 GCA_037176975.1 Arrhamphus sclerolepis
CGAAAGTTATAAACTGCCTCTGGAATCCAGTTAAGGTACAAAAATTTATTCAACAAAAACAGTGATGCAGTTAAGTGTTTTTTTTTTTCTCTGTTGCTGTGCAGCAGCCTGTCAGTCACCTCTTTCACTGCCCCTGAAACCTGGACATCACTCGCTTATCCAGACACTGTGGTCTCATGAGGAAACGCAGCTTTGGATATAAAGTTTTTCTTGTTTCCGAATAGAAATATTTTTTAGAGTATTTGTTCGAAATAAGTATTCGTAAAAAACGCGTTATTTGTGCCTTTCCGAATACCGTATTCGGGTTCGGCTCCACCCCTAACGTTTGGAAACGTATCTGTGCTTGTCTAGAGACAAACATTGATTTAGATTTGAGACACATGTATGCAAGAACAAAAGCACAAATTACAACATGCTGAGAAACAGCGAAGGAACCAGACTTTCAACCTAAAACAGGATGCAAAGGAGGGGTGTCAAACTCGGTTTCGTTCTGGGCACATCATCACCATGGTTACCGTTTATTTTTTATCTTCTCTACCAGCTATGTTGTCAGATGTCCCGCAAGCACATTTTGTTGTAAAGTGGCAAATTTCACAATATCACTTTTGTATTTTTGTCTTTCATAGAAATTTTTTTTTCTCTTGCAAATTTAAAGAAAACATTGATTTTTGTTTGTTAAAAATGTCCAATTCTGTTGTAAAATTGCAAATTTTGAAAGATTGACTTTTATAGTAAGAAATGTCACAAAATTGTTACTTTATAATTTAAAACAACAGGTTTTTTTGTTGAAAATGATTTGCTTTTTGTGACATTTTGACATAAAATTGCGACAATCACAAAATTGCAAATTTTGTCCTTTTTGTCCTCAAATCACAAATTTTTGTAATTAAAAAAATAATTTTTAATAACAAATGGTAGCAACTTGTAAAATTGTTTGCTAACGTTTGCTAAAATCAAGACACCTTTGTTATTCTACTTTCAGAAGTCAGTACTGAATCAAACAGGCTGTCACATTGAAATCTTTGAACGTGGTGGGGTGTGATAAAACATTGATATGCCAAAATATTGTGATACTTATTTTCACAATTTAATACATCGATTTCTGACTCTGAATATCGATTAAAAATGGATGCTGTCACCGACAACAGAAAATGCATTCTTAGAATTACGATAACTCTTCAATCGTTCGGGCTAGCGAACACATCCTGCAAATGGATTCTGAAAGCTGAGAAGCACAGCTTTGCGCTGATATATGGACCTGTACACCTACGTTGTTCATATGTTGCTGAAGATTCAAATAGTTGGAGGTTTTTAATGCATTTATAACGTAAAAATTACATTTTCTTAATAGATTTTGAAATTTTAAGTTATCGTGAAAAAAATGGGCAAAAGAATTCATAAAAAAAAACAAAACAAATAAAAACATTTCTTTGAGACATTTATTGATATGATAAAAGAGGGACAAAATGGACCTGGTGGACAGACTTTAAAAAAACAAAAAAAAACATGGTTAAAATAGTTTGTGAGCATCAGCGAAAACAAATACAACCTCCACTCCTGTAGATGTTGCAATATGGCTTCCTGCTGCCTTCGTAGGTGGGGGCATTTCCGATATTGTATCGTGACACGTGCATCGTATCGTGGCGCTATCATATCGTGACACATGTATCGGGATACATATCGTATTGTGGGGTCCTCGCCAATACACACCCATATAAAGTGGGGGGTCGGAGTTGGTCCGCCAGCCTCGAGTTTGACACGTGATATAAAGCAAAGCAGCTAACAAATCTTGAGAACAGCGAAAGCCAAAGGAACATAAGAAATCGAGACTGAAAAAGGAGAACAAAGAAAAACCAAAGAAGAACAGAACCCATAAACCGCACGACAGTGCACGTAGTGCACGTCAGATGGATTGCACTGCAGCAAGATCCGCATCTTTACAGTCAAATTGCTTGTCCACAGCATGTAGAGTTAAAAGCAGATTCTCCCATTAGTTCTGCTGAATCTGATGCCCAGCTTACTGTTAAGTTTTGTGTTTGGTTACATGAGCTCCCTGGTGCCTGATGAAGAGGCGGGAATGGGTCAAGTGATGCTTGGAGTCTCCCCCAAGGGTCGGCAGCAGACAGCGGGGCAGTTCAGCCTACACAGAGCAGGGTCACTAAACAATGTTCTGCTGCCACGAGGCCTCAGTGTTCGCTGCAGAAAGTCTCGTTTCCCGACTGAACTCTGATGCAACTTACTTTTCTAATGTTGCTCCAGAACAGCAAATGAACTGTATCCTCTTGTACTCCCCCTTTCTTCTTTTTTAGCTCCTGCGTGTCAGCTGCAGGGGAAGACAACGTAGGTAAGCCGCCTTGTTTTGTTCTCATTTGTGGACACGGTATATGATGCAATTAGGAGTAACATGCGTGCAAATTTATTTTTATCTCCAGGGGAGGGCCACAGAAAGAAAAAACATGACATGTTTGGTGACAGTCACGGTAGCCTGAATGGAGCCCGCGTGTACTTCTACTCCGATGAAGCCAAGTGTGACCAGCACATGGAAACGTTTCTAAAGTGCATCAAAGCATCCGGTGAGTAAACAAATGAAGCTAAATCACGAACACAACTTAGTATTATTCTTGTTTTTGTACTGTAACTCCATGATAACAAAGGAATGTCCCTCCTGCAGGCGAAAGTTCAACGGGTGGTTTTTCTGCCATTAAAGTGACTGCACTGGGACGGCCCCAGTTTCTGGTAGGCTCCACATGGTGTTTAAACCCTCAGTTTTGCAGTCTGGCATTATTCTAACAGCAGCAGTGGGGCACACTGAGATCTTCTTCTTTTTCTTCTTCTTTTTTGTGTTAAGCTCCAGTTCTCTGAGGTCCTGATGAAATGGCAGCGATTCTTCTCATTCCTGGCATCGCAGCAGGGGAAAGATGGCATGGAGGTCTTAGAGCAGAGACTGGAGCTGACGCAGCTGCAGGTGGTGTTTTTCTCCTCTCTCTTACTTCTGTTCTGGTGCTGTCTAATTGTATTACACACATGTCCTAATCTCCGCCTCTCAACGCACGCACAGCGGGAGGCCGTTTCTGTGCACGTTGCTGCTGTACGTGCAGTTCACAACCTTCATTCACACCTGCTGCAGGTGCAAACTATCAGGCCTGAAAAAAAGGGACATTCTGCCTCTGAAACATAAACTGTATCATCATTTATATGAGTCTGTAAAAGCCCTGCAAACATTTATGTGGAAACATTAGCCAGGTCTTCTATTATGCCGGGTTCACATTGTGCGAAGTTCTTGATTTTCACATGTTTATTCCTCTTTCTCTGTTGTATCTGGAGCCGTTGTTGCTAGGCTACTGTGCTGATGTTTACGTTATTCATGGTGCGCTCCTATTGGTTGGTTAGCCGACAGAGTAGTAGAGGCGGCGGCCATTCCTCCAAATTTCTGACACTACTTGATATCTGTCTATCTGTCATCTTCGCTCCAGTCTCATTGTGAGATCTAACGCCACTGTTTTTGAACGACAAAGGACAATTTTTTTTCCTCCATCTTTCACCTGACACGGTCAGAATCGAACAGTGTGAAGCCGGCGTTGGGGCTGTACAGCTAATTGATTATTACATTGAAACTGACATTCAGAACGTATCAAATCATTTCAGTTGTTTGAAAAGTTCAGCAAAGTGACCATTAACAGTTAAATATGTGCATTTCCCTCTCGCGTTCTTCTAAAATCACAAAAATAAGTTCTTTTTCATCAGAAAACTATCAGTCTTTTAACAGTTGAGGGTTCATTCACAGACATATTCTTGCCTAATTTTAAAGATTTATGTATTTCAGTTGCATAAAAAATAAAAATCCTTCCATTTGGATTACATAGATTTCAGTTAAATTCAATTCAAAATACTTTCATTCCCTGAAGAGAAATTCAAGTTTTATCAACTTTATATGAATTTAATGTGGTGTATATTTGTCAAATGTAAATGAAACAATAATAATCGGCAATAATACCAATAAACCCAATGTGTTTTAAATACATATTGATAGGTTTGGGTATTTATCATTAATAAATCTAATTTGTTTCAGATTCTGAACAATCAGTGTATGTATTCGATACCTTGTATAATGTTTCTTAAGAATGCAACAGAAATCCTTATAATAAACGTTAAGACAAGAAATATTGTGATTCCAGCCTCATAAACGTTCACTTTTCTGCCTCTGCCTCTCCTCGACTGTTCAGGGCACAACTGAAGCTGCAGTTGCTGGAATGCAGGATGAGCGAGACGCCTCGTCTCTCCTCTTAATTACGCCCGAATAAACCTCATACCTCAGCTGCCCTCAACAAGGCTAAATGATGAAATTATCTTCATCAGTTGCGGAAGTCCAACAAAACACAAATGTAGTAAAAGAATCGCTAACAAAGATAGCTTTCAGCTATGTGTGGTGTGGTGTAACAACTAGTTCGGTTTCAGTCGTCATGTGTCTTTCGGAAGTGAAAAAGCCCCCAGTGAATATTTTATGCGCCAAAACTCACATGCCAGTCCTCTCACATGTCACCATGGTGCCACCTGAGCACGTCGACTGGAAAATTGGCCAATAAATTTTCTGAAAATGATTATGCTTTATATTATAATCATGGGACTCTGTCATAATGCATTTAAGAAAGCCTACATAGCCCAAATAAGCCTCAGTTTACCTGCCAGAGCCCCCCCCCCTGTAAGTGAAGAAATAAATCTGGCTGCTGTAAACATATAAATACTGCCCTGACACTTGGGTGTAATGTTGCGTGATGGAGCCACTGGTGCTGCTGGGAGACAGCGTGAGTGGAAGTGAGGGTTCGGGAACCACATGCACCTTCGTGTCTGGCACCGAGCAGCAGGTGCATCACTCCGCATTAACATTCATTAAGTGATTTGCATTGACCATTATTATGGAGGGTGAGCTATGGGCCTAATCTACCTGCACACATTTCCAGAGGGACTGTGATTTATAAGATGAGTTTTTTACCTGCAGATCTGCGTGTGCATGGTCTCATAAATGTGATTATATTTCGCTGCACGCCTCTCGTCAGCTTTTTGTGTACGACTCTTGCACAACGCTTTACAAATGAGGGCCGTGGACTTTCATATGATTTTCATATGATTACAGGAATTCCTGACCAAACTGGGCGCTCGAGGTGATTATTCTGGGTGGTTTACTAGAAAGAAAGAAGAATCTATAAGGTAAGAAGGAGCTCTGGATGTCAATATGAATGTCCCACGTGTCCATGTCTGCTTAGAGAGAATCTATCATTGTATGTGGTGCACTTTATATGACAATCAATTCCAGGAATAATGCACATGAAAAATCTGTTCCACTTGCAATGATAATAGGTTGTATACTAGCTTAATTGCGTAAATTATTCATTATTTACATATGCAAAAGAATGCATTTTTTAAAATGTGCTTATATCAGCTAATATCATGTTGAAGGGCAGCTGTTGTTAAAAGGAGCTTCAGCAGTGTGCCGTTCCTGTAAAACTTTGTCCATCCACCCCCCCAACAGATGCATTGACATACTTGACTGGAACCGCCTGATAGATGACAGAGCTCAGATATCGGATCTCCTCCTTGTTCCAAATGTAGAGGTCAGTGCTGGAAAAAAAAACAAAAAAGAACAAACATTTACTGGAAATGGAATACAACAAATACACTTTAGTTCATTAATATTCTATAAAGGTTTGAGTGTGATTCATGCATGCATAAGCAGAGACATTAATTAACCATTCACTCTTCCGGCTTTGATGTGATGTAAAGCCATTTCAGGAACAATTCCCAGGAACTTAAAAATGAGCAAACATTTAATTTCATGTCAGCTGAAATAATTGCAGCTGCATGAATAATTCACCTCTGTTTAGTTTGAATCTTTTAGTGGCAATGAGTGACAAAAGCCACAAGAAAGGGATTTTATGAAGGAACTCAGTAATCTGAGAGAAGAAAAACCATAACTCCCAGTTCTGAGGTGACACGCTTTAATGGAAATCACGCGTGTCAAACTCGAGGCTCGCGAGAAAAGATTTCAGCGTGACCGAACGTTCGAGTCACCGCAGACGTGGAAAAGTGGACGGTTTATGAGGAAAAGTCGTGATTTATCAGATTTTACAACAAACAGTTGCTCATTTTTGTCAATTTGTCGATTTTTTTTTACTGTTAAATGAGTTGAAATTATAGACAAATTAGCAATTTTAGAATTTGTAATTTTATGTCAAAATGTTACAAAGAAAGTTGATGTTTTCCAACATAAAAATTGTGATTTTAAGTTAAAAAGTCAAAATTTTGACATTTGTGATCATACAATAAATCATCTCAGCTTTGCAAAGTTTTTTTTTAAAACTTCTGATTTTACAAGAAGAATTTGTTCATTTAAAAGTAGTTTTATGAGAAAGGTTGCATTTTTTTACATAAATTCTCTTTTTTATGATCTTCCATTTTTGGATCTTGGTGCAACATTTTGTGGACTGATGAAAGCAAGATTGTTGTTTTTGGGTCCAGGGACCACAGATGACCCCCAAACACTGAAGTCAGGCTCTGAAGACAGTGAAGCACGGGGGAGCAAGCATCATGATATGGGGATGTTTCGCGTCAGGCCTTTTCATCACATACCAGAGATCATGGGTTGGTTTGAATACATGAAAATGCTTGAAAGGTCATGCTGTCTGATGACAAAGAGGAAATGCTCTTGAAATGAGTGTTTCAACAAGACAACGAGCCCAAAACACACCAGTCAGCAGCACCATCTTGGTTCCAGACCAGCATGATTAATGTTATAGAGTGACCTGCCCCAAATGTTTGACTTTGGAAAGGAAAATGCCGACAATGTTTTATGTTTTTGAACAAATAGCCTAAAATGTTTACCCGGCCTCCAAAGACCATAAAAGCTACAACCCCCAGTTGTAACTGGTTCACCAGATAAGGACGACGATGGCTCTGACTCTACTTTGTGGCTCCTAAAAGGACCAACAGAACCTGAGGATGTGTATTTCAACGTTGCGGTTGCATCTACGCAGGCTGTGTGGCGTTTGAGTCTTTGATTTTCGCTCTATTTTTGACGTTTCCTCAGCGAGGTGAACTGGAGCCTCTGCTGGAGACGTTCACCGTAGAGGAGGAGGAACAGTTGAAGAGGATCATCGAGCGCCTTCATGTGTTGGCAAAGGTAATCTCAGATGCACCGCAGACTGGTCACCTAAAGCAAACAGCAGTTAATTCTTGTTGAACCAGCACACTAATAAAAGTAGAGATGTGTAGAATTCTGTTTGTTTGTGTCCTCTGTAGAATCTGCAATGTCTTTATTATGCATGCAGCTCTTATAGATCCTATTAGGGGGAAAATGAACACCAGAGTTTGTATAAAGCTTTGGTTGTAAAACCAAATAAAGCTGAATCACTGATCACATTTTAGCCTAAGAAAGTTATTTTAATTCATCCGTGAAGACTTTATTTAATGAAAGCATAGAATCATAAACGTGCTCGTTGTTGGTAATGCAAGCTAATGAAAGTCTTTTTTATGTCCCAGCATGCCTCAGAGAATGGCGTTTGCTTGATGGTGGATGCAGAGCAAACCTATTTCCAGCCAGCAATCAGCAGGCTCGCGCTGGAGATGCAGAGGATCTACAACAGGGAGACGCCTGTCATTTTCAACACATACCAGTGCTACTTAAAGGTCAGGACGCAGATGATTAAAAAGCACATAAACGCAACAGTCACCACTGCTTCGCGTAAGGAACGTGCTGTCTAAATATCAGATGTGGTGCTTTAGCGTTCCCGCCAGCCGTCCTAAATCTATTCTTTTGGATCCTCTGGATGTAGAAGCAGCAGACGCAGAATTAATAAGCAACCTCTGGATGCCATTAGATAGACATACAAGCAATCAGACGTGAAGCATGTGATGTAGGCAGAACGGCAACCAGACTGCAATCAACAAAAGACATGAATTTATTACATTTATTTAATTAGTTGATTTCCGCAGGAATAGAAATGATGCATGAACATTTATGCTTCGCAGGAGGCCTTGGACAACGTGACCATGGACGTGGAACTGTCCAGACGGGAGGGGTGGCATTTTGCTGCCAAACTGGTGCGCGGAGCGTACATGTATCAGGAGCGAGACAGGGCCAGAGAGCTCGGGTACGAGGACCCCATCAACCCCGACTACGAGTCGACCAACAGGATGTACCACAGGTGGGAGAGAACCTCCTCCTTTTTACCTTGGTTTTTGGCTAAATGTTCAAAAAAAAAAAAAAAAATGCTGTATAGGTTAAAGCAGGATTTCTAAAAAGGTCACATGTGATGCAGTGTAAGCGGTGAGGTTTCATTCTGGGGGACGAGGTTCTTGGCAGTGATGAGCGTTTTAGGTGTGACGACAAATAACAAAATAGATGGCTGATGCGTTTCTTCCAGCTGGCTCCGCTAAGTTAATCTGATAGGCTTATCGCAGGGCGGCCTCGGCCAAACAGTTTCTAAAAGTGCTTTGTGTTTTGTTCAAATATTTTTCTAATTACTGCTTCCCAAACGATCTTATGTTGCAAACCATCTGGCATGTCAGATTAATTTTGAGATTGATGCCATTTGCCCAGAGAGACAAAAAGGTCAGTCTGATGTTATTGTTTGAGCATAACATCAGTAGATGCAGGATATATGATGATAACGCAGAGCTCCTCCAATAACGGGCAGGTTTATTTTTTATGGTACAGATGCTTAGTGTGTGAGGCTGTTTTTAGTCCTCACCTTAAGCTCACAGTGAGTCCTATGTACTAATGAAAATAGCTCGTATGCACGTGTTATGAAGGAGAACATACACATAGTTAATAATTTCCACTTGTCTCAACAATGAGACCGCTAAATCCCCTTCATTTGTGTTTCATATGTCTGTGCTTGTTTAAGGTGCTTGGACTACGTGCTGGATGAGATTGCCCTCAACAGAAAGCCCAGTGTAATGGTTGCTTCCCACAATGAGGAAACAGTGAAATACACCTTGGAAAGGTAAAATTCACGTTCTCCTTCGATACGCTGTTCTTTGATCGTTGGTATTTTCTGTTGGAACACTGCATCCTTGGGAGTCAAGTTAAAATTAAATCAATGTCCCAATCTGTCATTCAGGATGAATGAGCTAAGGCTCTCGCCATCAGAGAACAAGGTGTGCTTTGGTCAACTTCTGGGCATGTGTGATCAGATCAGCTTCCCCCTGGGTGAGAAGACACACACCAGCATGCTATGATTAGGCAGCGATCCTTCCTTCCCTTAAAACAGGATTATTTGATGGGAACAATTCAGCCTCTGCTCAGACGCTACATCTGGCTCGCTGATCTGCCGTCAACGCGCAAAAACTTGTAGTTTCTCAAATGACCAGAGGTCAGATAAGAGATTGACAGATTAGAACAGAATGGTTGTAAGTTAATATTATTTACACACACCACACAGACACCACATCCATCACTGCCTGTCTTCTGTCTTTGTCTTTTCGTGCTCACTGCCAGTGATCCCAGTTCTCTGTGACAGAATCAGGTGTTTATAAAAATGTAGCGTATCAAGTAACAATAAAAAAACAAACAGGTGAAACTGATGTGGTGGCTGGTGAGTGTAGATGAAGACAGTTGTTAAAGAAAGGAAAAAAAATCTAGCAAGATAAGGTGGACATATTTCAAGCAGCTGCCAGCTCTTCTACAGTCTACAGCCTCTGCAGAATCTCGATTTGCTGTCGGACTCCCTGCAGCCCCGTTATACATTTTGTGTGATAAATGCACACTCGTCCCTCTCAGATAGCATGGACTTCAAACTGTGCACACGTGGAGTTCAGTCTGCTGCCGTGTGATGCAGCACATGAACTGAGACACCTCAGGACTGACCATGTGTCTTAATGAAGCATCACTGTTGCTTCTCACCACTTTATTTGTCGGTGAGAGACAGACAACAGTGGTGCCAGGCAGCTGTCTGTCAGTGTGGAGCTCAAACTGAAACGGCCTTGACGGGTATTGATGTGAGCAGACACACACGTGTGTGTCTGCTGTTGCTTTCTGGAGAGAGAGAGAGCAGTCAGAGTGGAGTCTTGGAATCTCGAAACAATGAAGCTGACCAGAGAGTAACATGATTTGTCAATCGATAAGTGCATCAAATGTGCATGATTCAGTTGTTATGACTTTGCTTTTGGATATGCTGTTGCACAGGATGTTCTTGTCAACACCTATAGTTGTATTGCATCACGTTCCGTTGTTTCCCCACGTAATGGTGGATTAATAAAACATTTATGTGACGAGAAAGCCCTTTGAAAATGGTGTCATAACGTGCCTGACTGGCAGCTTTTCAAGCTGAGAGCGTCGGTGCAAATGCTGCAGTCTTGCCTGATTAGCGTTGTAGTGTTTTAAAAGGCAGGAGCCAGAAATGAGGCCAGTGGTGGTGCGTGTTTCTGCATGTTTGTCCAATGCAGATGTTCCTGGAAGGAAAAGAGAGAACTCTCCATTCTCCACACTCCATTTTCTTTCTCCTTCTTGTCTTTTTTTTTTGTAATTTGTCTCCCCTCCATGTGTCCTCCAGGCCAGGCAGGCTTCCCCGTCTACAAGTACGTTCCCTACGGACCGGTGAACGAGGTAATGCCCTACCTGTCTCGGCGAGCGCAGGAGAACCGAGGCTTCATGAAGGGCGCTCTGAAGGAGCGGGAGCTGCTGTGGAAGGAGCTGAAACGCAGACTCACCTCTGGGGAGCTTCTCTACAGACCAGCTTACTGAAAATGAGACGTGCACGTCCTGCTTTACTCCGCACTGGAGTTTTCCTGCTGATGGACTGCATGTCACTGTTCCCCAGTCTTCCCACTGTTGTTTATCTCTTTTCTTTGCCATGCCGACGTGACCCACCTTCCCTTCTTTCCTCTTTCTTCCTTTATTCATCTCTGCATCCATAAGCATTCCTCATTTTTGTCATCCTGTGGTCTGTAGAGCTCTGGTATCCATCAAGTGGGCATCTTTACTGCTCCAAAAGGACTGCCTAAAATGTCAGCAGCATTGGGCGGGGCCTCTTCCTTTATTACCCGATTTATCTTGGAGAGGGGAAGCGATAGTAAAAATAACAGGCATGATGTAAATTGTAGCGTGGGATACAATTCAGAATTGGGTGACTCTTATTTTTTATTATTTTTTTGACTTTGTCAGAAGTGTGCTACCCAGAGGAGCTGCATCTGTACCATACTGTTTTAGGGCGTAAAAAAAAAAAAGAAGTCCCATCCACCTTCCTCTAAGAGTGCTGTGTTTACCAGAAGAAGCTATATTCTTAGTCAGTGAGCTGTTAAAAGTGAAAATGCACTGTTCAGTTCTCAGTGAGCAAATCTCCTTTTAATAGAGAGGCCGTGCACGCCTGACAGGCCGTTATTTTTTTAATAATATCATATGCACAGCAGTAATAAGGTGGAGGATTGCCTTTTGCTATAACTGCGTTTTGAAAATGAACACTGATGTAAATATATTTGAGTAAATGTAGTTGAGTCCATTTGTTTATTTTGCATATATCACTTTATGGACATGTGAAATGGCTAAATAAATAAATAGGTACTGAAGCATCACAAAGCACATATACTATTTTGACTTCTTTCAAGTTATTGACTGAGATGTTGTCGCTGCACAGTTTGAAAGACGTTTTGTCTAACTGGGACACATGTTCTGTATGGTTATTGATACACAATTAATATTTGAGTCAGGGGGTAACCAGGCTTCATGATAATTATGGCCTTGTCATTTTACGAGAGCAGTCAGGGCTCTCTAGACCATCATTTAATTACCCATGATGCTACACTCAGTGCAGATCACAGAAATTGGATGCATTAATCATTACTCAAAAGAAATTTTTAGTGGCTGTTCCAATTTTTTTTTCTTCGTCAAAGCACCACCGAGCTGTCACTGCTCCTCCATTCTATTGGTTTTAATTAAGAATGGAGTCATTTTGATTTAAACTTGTGCCTTTGGGTGAACATTTAGCAACAAATCCCATCTTATTGGGTGCTGGAGTTTTTTTTTTTGTTTCTTTTTTCTAGATGGTTTCGGTTCATTTAGAGGACACATTATAGAGTGAAAAATACTGCAGAAGCTCTACTATAAGACGAAAACAAAACTAGCAGGCGGTCAGCACATTATCGCCAACTGTTTTCCAAACATTAAAGCACACTGGGTTGTAATGAAAACAACATACTGTCATGTCCTGTGTGTGTGTGTGTGTGTGTGTGTGTGTGTGTGTGTGTGTGTGTGTGTGTGTGTGTGTGTGTGTGTGTGTGT
>JBAMYA010044695.1:0-12271 GCA_037176975.1 Arrhamphus sclerolepis
GTCAGTGGTTTGGTTGTAGAGTGTTGGGATGGACGTGTCAGTGGTTTGGTTGTAGAGTGTTGGGATGGACGTGTTAGTGGTTTGGTTGTAGAGTGTTGGGATGAACCTGTCAGTGGTTTGGTTGTTGGGATGAACCTGTCAGTGGTTTGGTTGTAGAGTGTTGGGATGGACGTATCTGTGAAACATCAACAAGAATGGATGCAGCAGAGATCGAAACCCCTCGTTCACCACTACTGAATACAATCCTTGAATCCTTTGTAGTAAATATTGCAACAGACTGTGTGATTTGTTTATCCCTTTCCGAGGAGGGTGGAAGTTTCAAAAATACTTGTTCAATAGTTCTCTGGTCCATAGAACCACTCATAGCAGTAACACCTACCGGCTGTTTTCCTTCTTGCTCAGAATGGAAACATACGATGTGGTTTTTCATGTTTGTTGTGTTACTAATGTATTTTATCTCAGTGTGACACAGCTAACATAGAGCATGGCTCTTGCTTAAATCACTTGCACCATCGACTTTATAGAAGCCAAAGTGCTTACAAACAGGTTTTAACACAGTCAAAGCTGGTTGAATCTTTGAGTCTGCCATGTTTGTGTGCTCTTAATAAATTGCCCGGGTGATGGGCGGTGTGCTGCACAATTAAGTTCCTAATTTTATTCCATCTGTGTTACGTTACATTAGATTTAGATTATCAATGCTTATCAACATTTAATAATCAATTCAGAATCATTCAAAGTCAAATTGCGATGCATCGAAGAACAGATTTTTTCTCCCACCCCTACTATATAGACGACATGTAGCAAGCCTATGAATTTTTCATTGGCACTTCAGGTACGACCTAATATTAGTTGCATTTCCAATAGCGGGATTTCTGGTCAGTTTTTCAGGGTCTCCATCACCAGGAATGTTCTTGTTAAAAAGGCCTTCAGGAACCTCTGGGAGTCAAAACACATTCCTGTCGTCGGATAGGTACTCAGAGTGTCCCTGATAAACTTCTGGATGGTTTTGGGGGGGTTGATTCTTTGATTGGCTACACTGTAGGGAGGAGATGATGTCATTCGGGCTCTTAACGTCTGCTTCACGTACGAACCGTTCCTTCGCATTCAGCGCCACCATTATGCATTATACAAACAGCAAACAGAAACACTACAATCACCTTTAGCTCCTGTTTTTTCCTGTTTTCTTTTTCGGTGATTGACGAGGAGCAAAAGCAGTACGCTACCGCCACCATGTGGTATGGAATGGCAGTTTACATGCAACCGGCCCTGTGACTGGAAGTCAGGGGTGTCAAACTCACAAAGGGCCACAACAACATTGTGGTGGCCCTCAAAGGGCCAGTTGTGACTGTAAGACTGTATTAAAAGGAACTACAGTCTCTGTATTGATTATTGTTTATTCAAGTGACAAATATTTTCAGGTTTGTTCACAGACACTTTTAGTTCAAGACAAGAATAAACTGATACTAAAATTACCAATTCTTTTAAGGAATCAAAAGTTTGAGGTAAAACTCATTTTGCAAGATTGATGTTTTGTTTTTTTTTATTGCAATTTAATGTCATTAATCTGCAATTTTTGCATTTTTGTTATAAAATCTCATGTTTTGGAAAATCCTGACTAAAAATTTTTATTGTAATATATTAACTTTCACAAAACTGAAACTTTTTCATTTGAAATCACAACTTTATGTCCTAAAAGTACTTTTTCTTTTCTTTCTTTCTTTGTTAGTAAAATTGCAATTTGATATTACAGTTTTTTTTAAATAAAATTCCCAACTTTCTAATGTAAATTCTGACTTTTGTAGAACTGCTTGTTTTGACTGTAAAAATCCAAAGTGTTTTTTTGTATTTTTTGACTCTTAATATTGAAACTGTTTGTTACAAAATATAGACTTCTGCAAAATCACCACTCGGATATAAGATCACAATTTAATGTTGTAAAATTACGGGTTTTGCAAGAATCTTTGCTGTAAAATCATAAATTCTTGGTGGTAAAAAAAATTAAATCTTCACAAGTTTAATCGAACTTTTTGGCAAAATTGTGGCTTAACTAAATATTAAAACATTTTGTTGTAAAATATCAACTTTCACAAAATTGAAACCTTTGTCTTTTAGTAAATGTTTTTAGTAAAATTTCAGATTTGTCAATATCACAATTTTGTCATAAAAAGTACATTTTTATCAATTTTATAAATTAAGTTCCCAAACCTTTTATTGTAAATTTTTGCAGAATTGCATGTTTGATTGTAAAAGTGAAAAAAATAAAAATAAATCTTTATAAAATTGCGACTTTTTCACATAAAATTGTCAGAAAAGTTTGACATAAAAAACTGCAGAGTTGAAATCATTTGTATGAAGAACTCGCTGCTTAAATTCTTGGCCTTTCTGGCCTTGAAGTGTTTGAGTTACAACAGAGAGACAGTTTCCTGATAAGGTTCAGACAACCTGGTGACAAACCTTCTCCAGAGCGTACTCAGAGCTGACGGGGATGTTTTTTCCGACGATCCACTCCAGCCAGTCTTCCAGGGCCCGCTGTGATTTTCCTTTACTTGTTACAGAGCCATCAGCCAACACAAGAGCACGGTGCTGCTTATTCTGCAAGAGGGAGAAAAATATTTCACTGCAACATTTGTGTGTGTGGGAAGGAATGACAGTGGTGTCCTATGTTTCTGCAGCTAGTGACGTAGAGCGGCACCAGATGTTCAAACTGATGCTGTCATTCTTGAATTACTCAGAATTTCCAGGTTGTTAACAAATACTGTAAGTGGCGTAAGCTCTTTAGAGAGCCAGCTGTTACACAAACATTACAAAGAGACCTTCCAAAGCAGCTGCAGAGCACTCCCAGGCGCCAGAGTTCCCTCCTGTATGAGCCGACACAGATATCCTCTGCTGTCTCCAGCCCTCATCTGTATCAGCGCATTCTTTCCCATCATCTTGAAGTTGACATGGTGCACACTTGTTCCTGGCTGTGGGATACTCCGACAACTACTGGCTTTGCTTTTTTGCAGACGACGGCGGCGGCTGGGAGCTTTCTTGTTCTGGACTGGCAGACATGTCAGCGTACTGGCCTCTGTCACAGGTCTCCCAGTCTCTTCCCTGTCTGGATGACAGCTGTAGGTGTCTCCATGTTTAGAAGATGCTTCTGTGGGAACTAGAGTATCATGATCCAGCTGGTCACTCTCTACAGTGCTGCCTTGATGATTTGAGGGCAGAGTTAAAGATTTGACCTTCACGGTCATATATGCTTGTTCCAAAAGCATCTGCTTCTGGAGGATGTCTATCAGGTTGCTTTGACATGACGCCAGCGAGACCATCTGAGTTTTCAGAACACGGCGGAGGGGTTCGGGCAGTTTCCTGCAGGGAGAGGCACTTCTGTTATTTAGGAAATCCACATACTGGCGAAGAAAAGATAAAAGAAATCACAAGACTGCAGAGAGATTAAGGCCTGGAAGATACTTGCTGTTCACTACAAAGTTTGTCTTTGTTTGTGTTATTATTCAAATATTTTTATTTGCTTTTTATACTGCAATACATAAAACAGTGTCAACCAGGATGCAAATCCTAATATTCATAAAGAATAGAGCAACTGTAACAACATAAACATACACACAAAAATAAAATAAATAAATATAATGACATCAATAACAGAAACTAAGCAAAGAGCGTGCAGATTAAAACCTGTTACAGAGATTGTTTGTCAATTAAGTAGTAATCTCAGTTTAAAAACAGCTGCCAAACATCTGGGTTGATCCCGATTGAGTATTTCAATTTCTCAAGTTTCAAATGCACTGTTACATCTCCAACCCAGCGCCTGTGCGTGGGAGGCCTAACTGGTTTCCAGTTACACAAGATAAGGCGCCTGGCTAGTAGGGATGAGAAGGCGATGGCATCTGACTGTGCCCCAGATATCACCACCTCAGCAGGGGCCTGACCAAACAATGCGATTTCAGGAGGAGGGTCTATGTCTTTGTTGCAAATATAAGAGACTCTGTCAAAAATTGAGGACCAGAACCATACCAAGTTTGGACATGTCCAAAACATGTGACAGAGGGTGGCTGGGGCCTGACAGCATCGGGAGCAGGTTGGATCCACATCTGGGTATCACCTGGCCAGTCTAGTTTTAAACAAATGGAGCCTGTGGAGCACTTTGAACTGGAGCAGACTATGTCTGATACAGACTGAGCTTCAGTGTACTCTCCTAATCACATTTTGTCAGAGTCAGTTACCGTGGTAACAGAGATCAGGTTTAGCTCACAGTCAGTTACCGTGGTAACAGAGTCCAGGTTTAGCTCACAGTCAGTTACCGTGGTAACAGAGATCAGGTTTAGCTCACAGTCAGTTACCGTGGCACTCAGTTTCTGAAATCAGCTCAGCTAAAGTCTGAAAGCTTCATGTCTCTGTTAATACCATTGTTCAGTTATGCTTATTTTACTATGTTAAATACTGAGGTTAGTTTGATTTAGTTGAGCTCTTTTATGGGCTCAGTTTATTCTAATTTGTTCAAAACTGATTTTATTTGGGTTTTTTTGGTTGGGTAGATATAATCCTTTTTTTTTTTTTTTAGTTTTCCATTAATTCCTTCTTGCTTGCCTGCTAGGTCCCCCGCAGATAGTTAGTAGATGAAGTCGTAGGATTATAGACGCTGTCAGAAATTTATCTCAGGGAGTCTGCGGTCGCAGCTGACACTTTTATTGGAGCTACAACCAAAGATTTTGCTAAGGTACTTTAACAACAGTAATCTTTGATTTGCAAAAGCCCAAAAGTCTTAACACTCATGGTGTTGACTAATATAAATATATATGTAGGATTTGTTCATTTTAATGTTCTTAAATGATGACATAACGGCTGAGGTTTTGATAGTTGTGACAATGAAAGCATTTTGAGACAACATGTCGTCCTAGTGTCTCAAAAAGCTTCCATTAAGTCAAAGATGTTCCTGAACTGACCAGTATTCCTGGACAAGCCTGTCCTTCTCCAAACGCTGCTCTGTGAGAACATTTCTCAGCACATTCTGGATCTCCATTAGAGCTGCATGGTATCTGCCTGGAAAACAGCACAACTACGGTTAATGGAAAAGGTTCAGTATTGTTGTAGTCGTTTCCTTTCTGTCAGTGAAGCACACCTCACCTGCAACCCCCAGATCTTTTAGAGGCCAAGTCGACAGCTCAGTTTGTTTCCTCCTAACATCTCCCAAAACTGCTGTTATGGCATCTGAATGGCTCAGCTATAAAAAATAAAAATAAAGAGTTCTGAGTTTATTTAGTGATGCTGTCGATCTCCATAAGAGAAAGACGTGATCAACAGACCGATCCATAAATGTTAAAACTATTTTATTATGTATTATTATGTTAAAACCATATTTACTCCATCCTTAGCTGACAGCAATGAAAGGTCGAGTCTGCAGTCATTTGGAGTCTGAGGAGCTCTCACGCGTTTGGGGGCGGTGTCTCTCCTTCCCATCTGAACGCCGGTGGGCTCTCTGGCTCCGCCTCCACCACCTGACTCTTTGGTTTGCAGGATGGTTGCATCACCGCAGCTGTGGCTTAAAGTCCAGCAGGAGTGCTGCTTAAACCAGCTGGGTGCTGAGGAGGTGGCACCTGAAAGAAAACAAACACTGCGTTCAGATCACTGGGAAGAGTCAAAGACGGCAATAAGTAATGGGTCTAGTTTTCAATGAATTTATTTTCTTTCAATGATTCCTGCATTTCTATAATTTAGAAACTGTAAAAAAAGCAACTTATAGGGGCTGAGATTGTCTTTGTGTGCTTAGTAGAGGTATTCACTGAGGAAAGTGCCTTATAGAGGAGGAAAAGCTGGAACTTTGCCTGATCAGAGGCAAAGTTCTGTCCCAGATTTGAAAGAGGAGAGACAGCGCCCCCTGCTGTGAACAATCCTCAGGTACAACAATCCTTTTATCCATTTTCCTTTTTCCATCCAAGGTTTGACATACAAAAAGATGAATAAGAACAAAATATATATCTGTGTTAATCTTAAAATAGGAAAAAAAAAGACTCAATCCCAAGACAGAAAAGGAAAGACATAAGCTCTGACTTCAGAGAAGGACAACACCTCATACCCACCGTCAGAACGGTAGTGAAACTGATCATTTGGGTTTGTTCCGGTTCTGGCAGCAGAAGCTTGTCTGAAACTGGACCACGCAGGAAGTAAAGAAGCAGCTAATCTACATCATCTACATCAAAGCTTCGTTTGCCCGTCACTACTTAATACTTCAGCCTTTTTATGCACTTTCTCTAGCAGTTGTATGTGGCCCAGATACCCAGCACGTCTCCTCAGAGATCCAAGTTAACCCACGGCTCATTTCTAGCACTGGCTGCATGTCTGTGTGGGTCGTGTAGCTGAGCCTTCCAGACAATCACCCCCCATAATGTGACAGGAGTCCGTCAAACCAAAAAAGGCATGAACGGGGTCCAGGCCGCTCCAGACCACCCCTCCAGCTGGGTCTCAGTTCACTTGTTTGGTCTGCACCAGAATTCGCTTGCTTGTATTCACGCTGCACCAAAAGGTCCGAACCAGGGGAGGACACAAACTAGACTTGGTTTTAAGCAAACTAAACAAGGCAGGTGTGAATACGCTAAAAACCAAGACATCTGGGTGTGATTCTGGACACGGACCTGAATTTTAACAGCCACATTAAGCTTTGACCAAAATAAATATTAAAACCTGTTAATAACCGGGGTTCTTTTTTTTCTTGACATGTAAAAAATAAAACAACATCACATATTTGATTTTCATGTTTGAATCAACTATTTTTCACTCTCACAAGGTCAAGGTGCAGAAAGTACGGCGGCACACCTGGTGGTCTGCTCTCTGCTGGTGCTTTTGCAGAAGACGGCTGAAAGGTCCCGAGCAGGTCTTTGATATTCTCCTGCTGTGCGATCTGTAGCGCGCTGACCCCACGGATACTTCTGTCATTCGGGTTTGCTCCGCTCTGAAGGAGGAGCTTCACCACCTACAAAACACACCAACTTATCACACAAAAAGCAGTCGTGTGCAAACCTGACAATAACCAATAAAACAGGCGTTATGACAGTGGTGTCACACTGTTTCATCCTGGGCCACATCATCACCATGGTTACCAGCTATGTTGTCAGATTTCCTGATAGTTCCTGGACTCGGTCATTAAAAAAAATGTAAGAAAAGAGGTAACATTTAAAATTTTCTGTCATAAAATTGAGGCTTTTGTTGTATAAACAAAATCTCAAATTTCACAAAGATTTTTATCATACAGTTCAGACTTCACTTTGTTTCTTGTAAAAACACAATTTTTTGTTAAAGTTTTGATGTTATTTTGTAAAAAATTTTGTATTAAAATTGTACATTTCGTAAGATTGAGACTTTTTTTTAACATCCAAGATTTTTATTGAACAATTAGAAATGCAATAGACTATTTTTTTGTGAAAATTACAATTTTTTTTGGGTTGTAAGACATCAACTTTTTGCAACCTTTTAATATAAATTACCAAATTGTAAAATTGTTACATTTTTCTATAATTCAAACTTTTTATCCTAAAATCACAGACAAGCAACGTTTTGTTGCAAAGTCTTTTGCAAATGTTAAATAAATCCTGACTTTTTGACATAAACCAGCTGCTCTCCACCTCACTTTTTGAAGTCAGAACTGAATCAAACGGACAGTCACGTTGAAACTTCCTCAGAAATGTTCTAGTCAGAAGTTTACAGCTGTCTTTGCACGCTCTGACGGGCCTGGAGTTTTTGTATCAAAACATGAAAAGTTATTTAACCATCGAGGTTCTTGGTACAAATGACTTGATGTCATCCAGCAGACAGGAAGCTTTGGCTCTGAACGAACACAAAGGAGGTGCAGCATCTTCAGATGTGCTACTTCATCACCTGATAGGACCCAGCAGCAACTGCATCAAGTAAAGGCGTCACCCCGTCATGGCTCCTGACGTTCATGCTAGCTCCAGCCTTCAAAAGCTCCTCCACCACTTCCTCGTTACCAACGGCAGAGGCCTCGTGGAGAGCTGACCAGCCTGACAGTGAAGAGAAAATTCACACACCATCATTCATGTTTGTTTTTTTTTAAATCCTGTAACTAATTCAGATGGAGGTAGATACTATCAGAGCGAACAGAAATGACCTGCGTTGTCCAGCGCATTGACGCAGATTCCCGCCTGAATGAGCATTTTGACGTTCGCCAGATCGCCTCTCTTGCAGGCCTTGTGAAGGTGAGTCTCTCCCTTCCCATTTACCTTGTGAAGGTGCTTGGACGCTGGCACAGCCACACGTGTCAAGGCGTTTGCTTTGAAGAATGATTAATGCAACCTGACAAATGAGATTTAAATGCCCTTGCTCTGTAAACTCGATGCACCAAGCGTTTTTCAACTCACCTGATTGCGATGTAGATGCTGCACATTTTCTGTCAGACACATCTCTTCTGCTCTTCTCTTGGTGGTGGGATTCAGGCTGCTTGTTTTCTTTCATCTCTTTATTTGTGACTTGTGAACCTGAATTACTCGTAGCCACGTCCTCAGTGGCGACTGCAGCTCCAGCAGCTGTGTAAGTGGCTGCAAACGAGACTTTTAAAGCTGTGGACACTGAACAAACTGTTATCCATCATTCATAACCCTGTATCACAAATTTGAACATTTACATATATGCATATGGGTTTTCTCCTTCTGTGACATCTATGTAATATAGTGGGATCATCTTGTGGTACCTCTGCTTTGGTATGCAGTGAGCCCACTCAATAAGCTCACAGAGCCTTCATCTCCAGAGGACGTCTCTTCATCTTCATCAAACTCATGAGGATGGAAGCTTTCAGCCATATTTAGTGTCACTAAAGGAAAAATAACACAATTTACTGAATAAATTCAGCTTTTGTACAGACTTTTATGCTGTCACAAGTACCATTACCACTTTTGGCCACATGGGGTCGTACAGCTACTGTGTTAATGACTCATTTTGACCATGTTGGCGCCAGTTACTTGAAAATTAACATCAAATTACATGTTTGTTGTTATCTATACAGCCATTGCTTGTTAGCTTTTGTTTTCTAACAACAAAGTTAGGACTAAAAGCAAGTTATAAATTCGAAAACTACCTACAAAATGTAAATAAGGAGACTTTACCACAGATAATCCACTGTTTTAAGATCAGCGTTGTGTTTTTTGTTTGTTTTTTACGGGCGGGAAACGGGTTTAATGACACGCATGCGCATTGAGGAGTACACGGTGGAGCACCTATGCTGCATTCATGGCAACTGGGAACTCTGCAAAACACTTGAATGTACCACTGTAAGTAAGCCAAGTCTCACTACTGTGTCTTGTAACACTTACTGAAAGTTTTTATTTTCGGACGGACAGCAAAAAGAAAAAAAAGGGCAAGATTCCTGAATTATTTGTTGTGAAAAAAGAGACAGTTGCGAGGAAAATTGTAGAAACCTGAAGAAAAATTTGATTGGCTCAAAGATGCTGAATGGAATATTGGGGAAATAAATAACACCGCAGCCCACGTTTCTGAAGACTAGATAAAACCCACAAAATGATAAAAATCAGTGTCCGCCTTATGTCCTGGATTAGGTATTTATTGTGCTTTTGTCAGGTATCTCACAGGTTCATTCTGCAAGAGTAGTTTGAGTAGCTCAGCATCTTGGATGCCCTTTTCAATGTTTTTTAGGACTTTTTAATGGTCATCTTTACTTTGCATATTTAAAAACAAAAAAGAGATCCTCTTTCTTTCTTTCTGTTGTCTCTTTGTCTGACCTATACAGAAACAACCCACAAAGGCATCTTCATTGTAGCTGCAGGAGAATGATTTGCCTGAAACAGTATCAGTTTTCATGATAATTATATTTTACTCTTCATAAAGCCATCCTGCGTCATTTAGTCAGTCTCCTACAAATGAGATGTATTGATTCTGTCCCCCACCACCTGCTTCTCCTTAATAGTTTGAACAACCTGTTTAAGCACAATTGATTGTTGCTTATTTGCAAACAATCTGTTTATTTGTGAAAAAACAAAACAAAAAAAATGTAGCTGAGCCAAACAACTGGCATAACAGCATCCAATGTTTTATTCTGAGTTGCAGCAGCTTTCAGTAAAGTACAGCACTGACCTGGAAAATTTAGTAACTTCTCATAGTGTTAGATATTTATTCCTCTGACTGTCCAAATTCATGCTATATGGGTCTATATGGGTTCCTCGCTACTAAATATTCCACAGTCAACTGTTATTGGTACTATACCATGATGAGTGGAAATGACTGGGAACAAAAGCAACCCAGTCATAAAGTGACAGGCTAATTAAAGTCACAGAGTGGGGTCACCAGATGCTGAGGCGTGAAGGGCACAGAGGTCACCAACTTTCTGCAGTCAATAGCTACAGACCTCCAAGCTTCATGTGGCCTTCAGATTATCTCAAGAACAGGATGTAGAGCTTCATGGAATGGGTTTTCATAGCTGAGCAGCTGCATCCAAGCCCTATATCACCAAATCCTTGGATGTAGTGGTGTAAATCAGTGGTCTTCAACCCTGGTCCTCAAGGCCCACTGTCCTGCATGTTTTAGATGTTTCCCTGCCTCGTCAGACCTGATTGGATGGCTATCAGGTTGTCTTGAAGGTCTGCACAAGTCTGTCAATGACCTGCTAATTAGAGCCAGGTGTGTTTGAGCAGGGAAACATCTAAAACATCTAGGATAGTGGGCCCTGAGGACCAGGGTTGAAGAACACTGGTGTAAAGCCCTCACAGCTGGACTCTAGAGCAGGGGTAGGCAACTCCAGGCCTCGAGAGCCACTGTCCTGCATATCTTACATGTTTCCTGCCACAACACAGCTGATTCAAGTGAATGGATCGTTAACATACTTGTGCAGACCTGGATGACAAGCTGATGGTGATCCACTCATTCGACTCAGGCATGTCAGATATGCAGGACAGTGGCACTCGAGGCCTGGAGTTGTCTACCCCTGGCTTAGTGAGACATGCACTTGTTTAAACAAGGTAATATATTTCAAACATGCCCTTTATGATTACCTACTTTAGCCATATATATATATGTATATATATACATACTTGGACATATAAGTATTTAATATTAATGTTAAGAATATTCAGAGATTCAAATAATATAATTGAAACATTACAACTGAAGAAAAGACTTCATTTTCCGTAAAATGTAATTCCTACAAAGTGCAATTTCTGGTGATGAATAAATTAGGACACCCACACATTTATTCCCACTTAAAATGGCTAAAATCACACACAGGTGTATCACATCAGGTGCATGTGATTAGGACATTGTTGCTCAGCATTTTGAAGGAGGTTTGCCTTATTTAAACCGCTGTAATTTAGTTTGGTGTACTCCTGACTGCTAAAGTGAGACTGAACGCCATGGTGCGATCAAAAGAGCAGCCAAAGGCCTTCAGAAAGAAGATTGTAGTAGCTTATAAGTCTGGTAAGGGATTTAAAAAAGATCACAAAAGAATTTGATATCAGCTATTCCACCGTCCAGAAAATAGTGTACAAGTGGACGACATTCAAACCACAGCTAATATACCCCAGCCTGGCCGTCCAAGCAAGCTCACTATGAGATCGGACTGCAAGATGCTGAAAGAAGTATCGAAATTAAATAAGAAATAAAATAAAATAATAAAGTAAAACGTTATCACAGGACCTACAGTAGACTCTTGCTACTGTTGATGTGAAAGTGCATGCCTCAACAATCAGTAAGACACTGCACAACTTGCATGGGAGGTGTGCAAGGAGGAATGTTCTTTGGACAGATGAGTCTAAAACTGAATTATTTTGACACAAGAACAGAAGACCTGTTTGGCATAAATGATATACAGCATTCCAGGAAAAGAACCTCATACCAACAGTGAAGCATGGTGGTGGAACAGTAATGGTTTGGGGGTGCTTTGCTGCAGCAGGACCAGGCAAGCTCACCATCATAGAATCCACTATGAACATTTATTTGTGGAGCACAGTTCGTACACACGGCAATTCAAAGTGCTTTACAGCTACATAAAATCACAAAAAGGCAAATTATTCCGTAGAACCTAAAAAAAATCATTAAGTTAATCTAATTAGTAAATCTAATTAAGAATGAAGAGTGCAGATAAAAGCCTCTCAGTTGTCATATGCACAGCTAAATATAACTGTTTTCAGCCTGGATTTGAACATTTCCAGAATATGTGAAACAGGCCTCAACTCTGACAGACTGTTCCAGATTTTAGGAGCATAAAACTGAAACACAGCTTCACCTTGTTTAGTCCTGACTCCAGCAGGAGACCACT
>JBAMYA010044696.1:0-12269 GCA_037176975.1 Arrhamphus sclerolepis
GTTACAACATCTAAATGCTAATGCTTATGCTAATACATGTTACAAATAGGTTCTTTACTGGCATGTACATACTGCCATAACGGTGAAGAACAAAATGTAGTGTTAAATACAGCATCTCCTTTCTACATAGCTTAATAATCACTATCAGGCACCACAGTTTCCTCCACAGCTGCAAACTTTCTTGATACTATCCAACACAAACAGAGATACTTCATAAATGTGTATATTTAGATTAATATCCACATTCTCCTGCCTATGAATACAGTATATCCTTTTGTACCATGGTATCCTTGTCCTTTTACATTGTGTGTCAAAATTCTATTCCACAAAGGTTGATTAGGTTTCAAGTCCCAATGCCAATACAAACTATATAAGGCTTTTGGTGGTTGAAGTGATTCTGATCATCATAACATCATGCTCCCTGCGGGGAAAATTGAGAACTTGATCTTTCATTTTTGGTCTATTTATTTTATTATCAGGGATTTTAATCAATTTTAGAAGCACTGGCTGCTAAAAAATACACACTAAATACTGAATAGGATATGTTGGTTGGGGAATATAACTTTTTGTCCTACAGACTAAGACCCAAAGAAACATTGGCTGAATGCTTGTCTAGAATTTGCATTCAGTTCAAAAGTGTTAAAAGATTATTATTTCACTAGAAAGTTACAAGAATGGTTGAGTTTTTATTATCTCAAAAGCAATGGATATATCATAAACTACAGCAAAATGTTTATGAGGAAGCATGTGGAAGTATATGATTTTCATTTTGAAAAAAGTTTCAATTATGAACTAACATGGTGTATACTAAATACAGTAAGAGTGCTAATTATTGTGTACATTGAATGGACAATCATTTAATTAATTTACATACAGGTTGGGCATTTTCTGGAACCACTTGGCTAAAAATATCAAGCAAAGCCAGTTGATAGGAAGCAATTCTGTGGCCACTGGGCTTAGAAAGATCACCCCATAAGGAAAGTCATTATTTAAAGTAGGTTTCAAGGAGAATGAATGTTTCCAAACATATTATGTACTGACTGATACACTTGTCACAATCGACTGGAAAGCCTTGCATTATAGCTAGGTGCATTTTATATTGAATTGATACATGCAGTATCAAAGTCCTTTCCAACAATAACAATAACAATAACAGATTCATCAGTATCTGTTAAAGTGGTAACATTCAGTCATTGATCAGACATTTGTCACTTTTGCATCACTGTATTAATGCTTCATTCAGACGTGTCTTTAAAAGTGATTGGGGGTGGACCTAAACTAAGCAACAAAAATAATGAAATTTCTGCTTGGTAGTTTATTTCTTGTTGTTACAATGCATCTTGGCAAAAAATCTTACTGGAAAGCCTGATTAATCAACTTTTAAATGTTGCCACATTTGTAAGGCACATGCAAATAGTTTTACCAGACTAGTGACTAGCCTGGTAACACACCGCTGCGGGATGGTATCCCATTCCTAACCAGCATTTCAACTCCCAAATTCTGGTGGTAATCCAAGATAAATGCCACTCTGGCAGCCCTATGAAACCTGAGATTGACAGTCTCCTCTGGCTTGTGTTGGGCAAAGAGCCATCAGATATATTGTTCTACAAACCTGCAAATCTGTAGAGGACTGCCTACAGTTCCTACTGCTGACAGGATGAGGCAACTGTCTTCCAGGGGTGCTATCTTCTTGGGATGCCTACTTTTTGGCCTGTCTCTGACATCCCCTCTTTTGGGAACATGGCCTTGAGGTTGCAGGTGGGACTTGGGCTAAAGCCCAATGATGCTGCAACCTGGTTTTGTGGAACACTAGCTTGGAGTTACTCTGTTACATGGGCTCTATTCAGATCCAGATCAGTCAAACGTGACATGCTGATTCTTGGAGCACTGTAGCAGGGCCGGTCCTCACAGGTGGTACCAGAAGCTTAAAACAAGAGTCAATAGCAATAGCATTTAGATTTATTGCCAGAAATCATTGTTACAACAAAGAAATAATCTGCCAAATACAAATTTCCTTACTTTTTGGGCTTATTTTATCTGACCTATGCTTGGAATTTGCATGGGTTGGACAGTAAATCAATAATGAAATAATTATAGTCTTAATTTTTTGATAAGATTGTGCTTTATTACTATAGAATTCACATTAGCATCCAAACAATGCAGAGGTTGGATCAAATATACTTTCAATGGACATATATACAGTAACTAAAACATATAAAGGTGTTTAAGATTACTTAACAATAGGTGTTAACTGTCAAAACACTCACTGGCATTTATTTTATTTTATTTTTTAAGATTTTGTTAGCTCTAGTGGCCTTTATTGAACAAGGAGAGGCAGGAAACAAGAGCAGAGAGATGGCGGGGAGACATGCAGGAAGCTGTTTCTGAGCCGGGAGTCTAACTTGAGATCGCTGCATGAGGCTGCCTCGTATACGGTCCACCAGCTTAACCACTCGACTACACTGCAGTCCTTCACTGGCATTTTAATGTGAACTGGCCTTACATAAACTGAACTGAATTATACTGAACGATAAAACCTTACAAAGTTTCTGCAATCTATATTCACAGCAGTATTTTACTGTCTCTAAGCAGATGGTTTTGCAAAGTTAGCTGGTTTGCTCAGTTTATGTGGCTGGAATGAAAAGCAACATCACTTTAAGCCTATTGAAAGCAGAAGAGTCTCTTCAAATACCTGGCTACTCTGTGGATTTAAACTCATGGTTGGATATTTTGTAAGCCCACTGGAACATGCCAGATTTTGTCACTCAAGGACACTGACAAAGATGGAGGCAGCAATGTGATTGTGAAGCAATGGGATGCAAACTATCTAATGCTCTGATACACAGTCTTGGCAGACAAGTTCTGATGAAATTTTGGCCCAGCAATCATGTCCTTGTTGATGTTCAGAGTTATCCATGTTTACTGTGGGCATTTGCATCTAGTCAATACTGCTTTCACCGATTACTTACCTTTGGTTTCAGAGTATTATTCACTTTGCTGGCCATCTTATTCTTTCCTTTTTCTTTCTTTCCTTTTTAAAATTATTTTTAATTATTTAAATTGAATTATTCATTTGTTTTTCCTTTATCTTCCTTTTTGCATCCGTATCCATCTCCTGAGTTGTGACTCTGCTGGCCTTGCCATGTCCCTAAAGCCCCTGCAAAGCAAGGTAATCTAACCCTGCACAGGAAACCAGTCAGCCTGTTATTGCTGGCAGCTAATGGAGCGGGAGCGCTTTAATATTTATACAGTAAAACCCTCGTACCACATTAATCAGAGCTGTAGAGGGTTGATATAAGATCTTACCAACTGTTCACAGAAAAAAAAAAAAAAACAACCTTGGACAGGAAAATGGTAAATATTTGAGTAGATTGATGGAGAGATGGTAAGTCAGCAGTATCATCAAAGAAGCAGGATTGGTAAAAACGACAAACAGAGACAAGAAACTTCACAACTGTATGAAGTAAATAATAAGAAAGTTCATCTGTAATTCATTTGGACAAATAATGTCAACCTTAAAGATATTTCAAGGTTTCAGACAAATTTCCATAATTGAAAAAAACAAAAGAACTTAACTTGAGCTTAATCATTGGGTGTATAGTGGCAAATGGAAAAAATCAGAGTCTTTTCGAAACAACATCAACATGGTGAATATTATTGCAAATCTTTAGTCTTGCCTCATGCACACTGTTTTTATCTATGACAAACAGTTAAAAAAAAGAAAGAAAAAAAGAGATCACCTTGCAAAAGTATTTTGTAAACATGGAGCCAAGTTGAAAAATGCACTTAAATGAAGCCACTGAATCTGCATTAAAAAAAATTCAGTACATATGGCAGCCCTGGGATGGCGCACGACTGAAAAAGAAGCGCATACAGCTCTGAACCGGAGAAGAAGATGCGGCACATGCACAAAATCCTACTCAGTGTATACAAACAGGGAGGTGTGGCTACGGCAAAAAAAAATTAGTGCCTTGGTTGTTCACACGAAGTCACACAGGCAGTGTCATCAGATTTATGCATTCTGGGACCCGGCTCAAGGAAGATGTGGTTTTGAGCTGTGGATGAAAGGCCGAATGCAGATAAAAAATTGCTGAGATTCACCCTGAACAGGCTCGGTGTGGACAGGGCCTGACACTAACAGTTTTCAGGTGTGATAGGGTGCTATAGGTTAGTCTTTTAAAACCCTTTCCGGAGTTTTTGCAAAGTCATCTGATATATGAGTAGTATAAAAGTAATGTATTCATAAAATAGAACACCAAGTAATATATTTTAAATTCAAAAGGCAATCAATCACCATGCTTTGCTTTTACCTCATAAACTTTTGGAAACAAACCAGCTGCTTTATATATACTGTATATGTGTGTTTACTTATTCAAGAAGAAAAATAGTTTTAATCAAGAATAATCTATCCTTTCATTTATTTAGGGGATTTAATTGTATTTCATTTGTCATATAGAATGCAGCATAAATTATGCATTTCTTTGTAGATTCATCTCGCAAGTCACACAAAGTTTACATCATCACATTTCAACAGGCAGGCCAGGCTAAAATGACAGCCAGGAAAAACATTTCAGAAGGACTTCTGCGGTCCAACTTTTAGTTCACAGAAAGTGAAACTTGGAATCAAACCTGCAAAGCCATTAAAGTTGAATGATAAAGCTGTGCTGAAATAAAACTTCATTAATCAGTCATCATTATCTGTGATGCATCCGTGCCTAACTCACAGCATCAGCAGCCGCCCAAAGTGGAGCTCACAGCTGGATTATGTCCGTCACTTCCCAAGCTAAGGCCAAGATCCAGAGCAGAGGCTTAGTTAATCCTACACAGGTAACAAATTGGCTCTTATCTCTCCTCAGAGGAATCAACTTGTCAGATCTTGCAGATAGAGCTCATGCAATGAAATGGTACAGTGCACACAGTTTAAACACATGAAGCCATTAGAATATCATGCTGGAACTTCACTGGTCCCTGGGTCCTATAAACCTAGTTTCAGCTGTGGCGTGGGGATCAGCAGCCCTGGAAACATAAAGAAACCCCCCTGACATGGATCCTGTCACCAGCTAATATGTCAGTCATCATTCTTTTAAATCCTGCATTTAACACAAGGAAAAACACTCAAGCCATTCACCTTTGACAGACCCTTGAGAATGCTTTTTCTCCAGACCCAGTCATATTGTGTTACATAGCCTAATTGATAAAGGTCTCGAGCATTACATAGTTTAAGATCTGCAGTTATACGTTGCTATTTTGCTTGAGAGTAGGGGTTGGAGTGTGAGGAAACCTGGTGCACACTTCCCTCATAAACTCTCACAGCGCTCATGCACATCACCCTCGGTGGAAAAGTGCAGGGCTGTTTCTTGACGTCCTAAAGGTCCGGTGTCACAGGGAGTATCTGGTGCCAGATATGCTGCACATGCTTTGCTCTCTTCACTTTTATGGAAAGCCCAGATGTTTATTAGAAGATTTATTAGCAGCTGAACTGCATTGTGGAGGTGGGTGTGTGAAGCAGAGCGAAGCAGAGCTTTTAGCCTGGCATTGTTATTGCATGTTACCAATTCTTTCAGGAGCATTCAGTTTTGAAAGGAGCTATATGGAGCTGAGCACAGTAACAGCACTCATGGGACTTATAATGTCAGTCTTCATCAGAACTGCACTAAAATTCAGTGCACTGCCTTTAAAAAATTATTGTATGCTCTAAAAGAGGTACAGAAGGTATTATATATGACACTAGTTTGCCTATCTGTTCATCGTTTGAACCCTTCTGAGTGCTCCTACCTGTAATTTTGTTGGTTAATTAAGTGGGAGACAGAGGGAAAGCTGAAAAATAATCTTGTAAACAGAAGAACCAAATCTAAGGGCAGCTTCAGAGTACATGGCTTTAAATGTTGGCAGGTGGCTTGTCCAGATGACATGACTTTGTATCTCGAAATAAGGAATGAAGAAGTAGTTGTTTTGTTCTCACCATGTCCCTGACCAGTGACGGGGGGTCACACACAGTCTGTCAAGGGATTGGTCACTCACCAACTTTTCTGCTCTCCAAACCACATTTTGTGAACAAGACATGACAGAAATGACAGGGAAATGCCACAAAAGCATGAAACTGGAGTTGTTATGAAACCTTGGAAAGAAATTAGCATAATTGGGATAAATAGTTGGACCCTCTGTTGTTTGCAGTGTGGGAGGTACCTCAGGCCACCATGGAATTTTCTCCCCTTTGAAATGTTTTTTTGGCAGAAAACTACTCAGAGTTTTGAACCTTATCAAAGAAAGCTGGGAGGACAATCCAAACACAAGTAAAAATGAGGTTCAGCCTTTGCTCCCAGTCTGGACCTAAGAGCAAAACTCCATTCCCTTGAGCAATTGTTGCAGAAGAATTTACTCCATGCTAAAGACTGTAAACGGTGTCCATACAATAAAGGTGTGCAGCTTCAGCAGTATTGCTCCCTTCTTGTAACTCTGAAGTGCTTGCAAAGTGGCAAGAAGCCTTAGTGTTCACACATCAATTGAGAAACATTGACTCTGTCTTTGGTGAATTTGGTGAAAGAATAAGATGAGCTGTCCAACTCCTCTTCTTTGTGACAGATATCATCCAAAGTTACTCCTGGACATTTGGCTGAATGGCTCCCTGGTCTAAATCAGGACTGGGTTATACAGTGGCCTGGTGTGGTTATTCTCTCAGCTGTAGATGGAAAGATTGGGCAGTGGTTCAGGGAACTACACCAAAAGAGACTGAACCAGATTCATCTCAGCTATCAGCAGTGTTTCAGTTATTGCAGTAACACGGTGAGACCAGGAGGAACACCTGAAAGCAGAAATCTCTAAAAACAGATTTAAAGAAATCTTGATGTACCTGTGATGCCTATAATTCCTAAATGGTCTATTATCCCTCTCTAGCAGGACTAATTATTTTTCCAAAGTTCCTCTATTTTCAAGGGTTCAGGAGTATGTGGGATTAAGGCAGACTTTGACTTCGAAGCAAATGACCTGAATATGACATGGCTTAAGGCAATTATTTCTTTTCCATTTAGCATTTTTGTGTCGTTATTTTCAGTTGCTGTTTTGTTAATTTCAGTAACTGGCAATACTTGGTAAAGGTTTGAAAAAAAAAAACAAGTGGTTTGGTTGCATATACACTGTCTCACACTGCTAATCTGCTAATGTGAGTGCATTAATGTAAAACCCCTGTGTAAGAAGCATGTAAGGGTTGTCTCTGGCTCTTGACAGAAATACATAATTTCCATTTCCATTTTCCATTTTTATTTTTTATTTCATTCACTCAATAATAAGTATGAATAGTTAATGTCACAACTGAAAGATATCATGAATGAAAAGGAGCAGAAAGAAGTGTAAACTGACAATATCTGCCTCCTATTCACATAAAAAGAAAATTAGCTATTTAACTCAGAAGTCTATTATAGACATATTTTTTAATACACAAAAACGTATAAAAATATACAAAACATAAGCTTATTCAGCATCATGTTGCTTCATCATAATGACTTTCAATTTTGTTTTAATGCAAAAAGATTTGTTTTATCCCACTGTCAAGATTGTTCCATAAACTGACACTTTTAATTTAAATGCATCTTTCCATCGTTGCCATTCTGAATTTAAATATTTTTGAAAATTTCCGCTCTTTTTAAGTTGTATTTGCTTTCTCTCTTCACAAATTTGTTGAATATTGCTTGGTAAAAGTTTTTTATGCGCTATTATCGGACAGAGGGACAGGATTAGATTCCTCTGGACACAAGTAGTTAAAGCTACAACCAAGAAGAGCAAGAAAATGTGTGACGTAATACAGCTTAATGTGCCTAAAAAGAGCTCCTCTCTGCAGTCACATTCACTGAAATCAGTCCAGAAAAACAGTTGTTACTGGCTCAGGCCAAAGGAGGCTGCAGGGGGCTGCAGACTTTCTTTAATTCCAAATTTAACATGAGCTGTCAGATTCATTTCCAGGTTTCCTGCCTCACTTATTGATAAAACTGTACAGCAGTTTCTTGGGACAAAACAGAATTGTATTTTATGCTTTTTAAAATCAAAGTCTTAATTTTCTTTGTCCATCTTGGTTAAGTACAATCAGAGCAGTGCATCAAACACCTCAGCAACTGTCAAAAAGGCACAACAGCACCTCCACTTCCTGAGGATCCTCAGGAAAAACCAACTGAGTGAAAAGCTGCTGGCGTCCTACGGATCTACAGTCTGTTGCTGATAAGAAAGTTCTCCAGAGAATCATTAAGACAGAAGAAAAAGTCATTGGTTTCCCCTCCCCTCTCTGTCAGTCATTGCTAACAGCCGCATTCTCTCAAGAGCCAAAAAAAGATTGGACAATACATACCCGGTCATCATCTGTTTGAGCTGCCACCCTCCAGCAGGTGTTATAGGTCTATCAAATCCAGAACCCCCAGACTCACCAACAGCTTTTATCCACAGGATATAACTTCATTAAACAGACACAGATAATACACCCCCCCACCTGCCACCCTCTTGCACATTGATCTATTTATTGTGTATTCATTTTTTTTTTTACATTTTTTTTATAGTATGTACCCAATGGAGTTGAACTTTTGAATTTTCTTGTACTGTAATGTGCAATGACAAAAAAGGCTTTCAATTAATTAAGGTATTTAATAAAGCTAGAATTCACACAATACATGAGATTAAGAAGACATACGATGTTGAGGTCACCCCTGATCTAACAGCTGATGTTTGCCTGAAGTGCTGAAAAATATAAACAAATAAAGAAGTAAACATGAAAAAAAAGCAAAGGATGGATGTAAGAAGATGTAGGTAGATGACTGTATCATATAGCCTGAAAGAAGAGGGTGGGTATGACACGACCTGAAGCGAGCAAGGCAGAGAATATCAGAGGTTGTTGGTTAAGTGGGGCTGTCACACTGCACAATGAAAGTTTCAGACAGACTGGGCCCTGTGACAGACTAATAACATGTCTAGGGTGGACTACACTTTTCACCCAGTGACAAATGTGATTGTCTCTAGTTGTCCCACCCTGCTCTCCTGAAGAAGATGAAGATAGTTGAAGGTGGATGGACATGGATGATGGGCTTTGGATTTGGGGGATCACCCTGGTTGAAACTGCAAATTTTTTAGGATGGCAGTAATTAAGGTTACTGGCAGGGCTCACAGAAGTCTACCAAAATATGAGGATTGTGGCAACTGATAACTGATTTAAAATGTGCCCCCATTAGTCCCCGAACACTTTATGAAGCTGTTCTAAAGATCTTGGATCCTGCACTTAGTCTTTTTCTGAGCCACAGCAAGAAGCTTTCACTGCCTGCTGCGCCAGTTTCAAGCAGTCACAACCACTCTACCATGACGTGGTGGATGGTATTATTCAGGTCTGTTTGTACAAAACGTCAGAACTTTTTATGGTAATTAGTCATCATATTGAAAAAAAATCCAGACACATTTTAATAATTTTGATGTAATCTTTGTTTCTTTGTCTTTTTCAGTCAACTGATGCATTTGGCTGAGTCAACATCATCATATCATACAGGACGGGTGTCTATCCTGCTCCTGCAGGATGATCTCCAACCAAAGCTTATCATACATCCATTCGCCATTGTCTTCTTGTTCAGGAAGGCAGGAGCTGGAGATGTCTGTTACAGGGTGAAAAGCGGGGTTTATGGGGTTTCATGCTCCCTGAATTCTGACTTCTCATCCTCTCACCTTCACCTTCCCTTCACAGTCTGACAGTAGGCTGTCAGGACCTGCATCAGCCATCCAGCCCTATTCACTGCATCCAGCTTCCAGCCCACCACTGCAGAAAAACAGCAAAAAATAAATAAATAAAAATAAAAACTTAAAAAAAAAAGAATATAGTCTACCAGCTGATACACAATCAAGTCTACCTGCCACCTCCTCCACCAGCAGATTTAGCAGACAAATAAAAGCCACTTCCTCACCTACAGCAACATTCTGAAGCCACTAAAATCCATATTGTGGTAAACCTATCTGCTAGCCTCAATTAGTAAAGCTTTTTCAGACTTTCATCTGGTAAAATGTGAGGTTAGGAGTCCATCACAGGGTCCAATCCAAATCAGTGTCTGAAACTTCCACCGTCAGAGAGCAAGAGAGAGAACAAAAGAAGACTTCAACTGCAATCTCTGACATTCTTCTCTCATCAGGTGGCTACATGCCCAGTCTTCTTTCACTCGATATGCTCTTCACCTACATATTCCTAAATGCACCATTTGTGTTTTCTTGCTGAAATCAGCCAGATGCAGCTCCACCTATTGACTTTGGAAGCACACCTCATGTAAGCTGCAGTCCAGATTTCTGCTGCTACAACACCCGCAGAAGCAGGGTGGAACCTATCTTCCTGTTGAGTTTCACTGCAGAGGCTTTGCTATAAAATCCACCCAGGAGCCACTGAAATCCATTAGAAACACTTTGATAAATGTCAGAAAAAGGAAACTTCTGACTGTGGCTTTTCTTCTAAGAACAAAATACTCTAAGGGAGGGAGCCATGGGTCTTCAGCATGGCCACAGTAAGTAGTATTAAACAGGCACATAAGAACTAATTTTTGAGGTAGCCACATATCTTATCCACCCTTTACTTAAATACACGATGCAGTCCTCAACCTGCAGCTTTTGACATCTTTTTTTCAGACCTTTGTGACTAAAACTATGCAAATTGCTGCCCAGATTTCCAGTATGTTATTTAGCTTTTAGGTATAACATTCCTTAGTAAAGCTTTCTCACTCAGTTTTATGTGATGACATCACCTGACATATTGTTCTCGGGACACACTCCCTATCTTCACTTGCTCTAAGTTTTCAGGTTTGTGATGAGTATGTTGAAACAAACAAAAGTAGATGGTGAAGTCAGCCTTCATGTACACATTTTCTTTTTTTTTGAATTACCACTGCTTCTCACCACTTCTGCCTAAACCTCCAGATATCCAGCTTGATCAGAAGAAGACCAAAGGCCATTCTTTGACAACAACTGAGTTATAGAAATATTTGCCACCTTTTCTCTGGCTCTCCAGCTTTCTGGTAGCTCAAAAATAACCCCACCGACTCCCGCCTCAGCCTGGGACTGCTCCTTTACCCAAATTTATGATTGAATGTCAAAACTGGTCACATCACACTGACATTTTTAATCATCTTCATCTCAAGTATTATATCAACACTGTATCCTCCTAAGACGTGGCATCCACATATGAGGACATCACATTTTTGGTTGTCTGCTGCAAAATGCTTAATTCTGTGTAAATGGAACAGCATTCAGCCTGGAAAAAGAGATTTGGACTTTGTTACCCAATTGTCTCTTGATTGTGTTATGAGAAAACTTAGACTGAGTGTCCATTTGTGGATAACATTTGCTTAAAAAGAGCTTCTTGTTCAACAATAATGTATGGATATCTTATTATTGGTTCTTCCTAATCAGAAATAGCTAGAAGAAATCTAAAATGCAACGCTCAGGTCTTAGGAGGATGCAGGTATTTATCAGTTTTTGGGCTGCGCCGTGCCTCTACGGGGAGATGGGAGTGGTGAGAGAGTGATTGTCCATGTCCTTGTCAGTCTGTGCTTCATGTGAGTGTATGTGGGTGTATCTGTGTGAATGGGTGCCCACTGTCCTGCCTGGGTTTGGGGCTCTTTGCTGTTGGACTTGCCTGTGTGTCGTCTTGTGGAGGGGGTTCTCTCCCCCTCCGTGCCCTTCTATGCTTTCCCCCACTGCTCTTGCTTGTAGAATCAGTCTTTTGAAGTTTTATGTGCCTAGTTCAGTGGTAGTTTGTTTAAGATTCAGCATCTGAAAGTGCAAAAAAAAAAAAAAGAATAAGCTGTATGGAAAGGATCATATCACATCTCTGAGGACCTGTCCTGATCAGCAAACACATAAGTGATGGTGGAGAAGGCCCAGCAGTCAGCTTACTGAGAGTGCTTAGAAGGAAGCAACTGGAAGAGGGACTGGTTTCCTTCTACTGCTCCACTACACAGAGCTCACTGGTGTACTGCATCATCAGCATCTGGCAATGAAAATCTGCTCTGGGTGATAAGGTCAACTTAAAAGACAACTTGCTGTTCTGTTTCCTTCCCAGATGTTATTGCCACCTCTGGTTGCTTCTCCAGTACAAAAAAGATCATCTGTGATCATCTGACACCACTGCCACAGCCTGTTTTCTGAACAGGTCAACCGGGATACATATATATCTATTTATATATATATATCTATATATATATATATATATATATATATATATGTGTGTGTGTGTGTGTGTGTGTGTGTGTGTGTGTGTGTGTGTGTGT
>JBAMYA010044697.1:0-12268 GCA_037176975.1 Arrhamphus sclerolepis
ACACTCCGCTCCCTGAATGCAGGTTTACTTGCTGTTCCAAGAGTCTGTAGGTCTAGAAAGGCTGGAAGAGCTTTCAGGTATCAGGCTCCTTTATTGTGGAATCAACTCCCAACTTCAGTCCAGGAGGCAGACTCCCTCTCTACATTTAAGGTTAGTGTTAAGACGTTCCTTTTTGATAAAGCCTTTAACTCTGTAGTCTCTTAGACCACCTCCTAAATATGCTGCTCATGTCCTAGGCCAATGCGGGGAGTCCTTTTGTCCACTAAGCTTCTTCACCCTGTCTGTCTGGTCTCAGTCTCAGATTGTCCTGTATCATTTGATAGAATCAGCGTTGTCTATCTTCTAGTCTCGCTCTCTTCTCTCTTCTCCTTTTTCAGGCGTGGTCATGCTGATGTTGCGCTGCCCCTCGCCTCCCAAACCTTCTGACCATCCTGGTGTTTACCTGCACCTGTCGACTGGATGCCACTGTGGGATGCCCACTGGCATGGCCAGCCATTAACATGAAGTATAATCTCATTTGATTCATAGCAGTAATAACATGAATAGGAGCAGTAATTATAGGAATAATTATATTAATTATAGGAATTCTCACAGTAGACTTTTAAACCACATTTTAAACATATACCTCTGAAATATAACTGTTTATCTTAATTAATGGGTATTTCATATATTTAAGCTTCAGATTGTGTTTCTTGATGTGGGTTGATTAAATGCTGACAGACACCCACGCATCAACTCAGGCCATTGTAGAAACACCAAATGTGCCTTGATACAGGTTTCACAGATAATAGAAACACTGCAGTTTGCCACAGCAGAGAGTTTTGCTTTATTTTATTCTCTTTTTCCATTTGTATTACATCAAACTTATTTCCCTTCACCTCTTGTGATTGTCATTAGATAGAACACATGATCGGCATTAAGTTCTGGCCACATACTGTAAGGAGCAGAAGAGGTGCAGCCAGTTTTTCTTCAATCTCAGGTCTCACCGGAGACATTTCAAAGGCAGAGCACTGGCCAGTGCTGTCTCCTTGGCTGGATTCATTAGATTACGAGTTTAGGTGTCAAGATCAATGATTGTATACCACCTTATTTGGTGGCCCCTGGGCAGGATTTATGATAATTGATGAGCTTCGTGAGCACCCTCTCAACCTGAAAAATACAACAAAATAGTCTCTCACAGAGATGAGGAATTCAGAGGAGAAGGGGATTTATGTGCAAATCTTTTCATAAATGTACATAGTTTTCATGAATGAGACCCATTGTCTGCATTAACTGTCCCAGAATACCATCTAATGCACAAAGACTTAACCCACCTTCTCAGGTTTGGTTGCCTCGCTTTCGGGAACAGTTTCAGGTTCAGTATACTCAGTTTGCATTTAATCTTCTTTATGAAACAGGCCCCAAACAAATATGGGCTGTTATTGCAACTATCAAATGCAAATCCTTATTTTTTTTCATAAGATAATACATTTCCTCACTTTGAACCTTTCATATGTTTTCAATGTTCTCTTGTGAATTTTAAAATCATTTGAAAATCACTTCATTATGTTTTTATTTACATTTAACAACACCACATCTTGTTTGGATTTTTTTTTTTTTAAGTTTGCTTAAAGAGCTGATTCTCTGCACAGATCTCCAGACTCACAATCAAGGCGTTATCCTGTTGGCTTTGATGTGCTGAGAGCTTGTTGTCTAATGGAAAGCGGAGGAAGGGAAAAAAAAGGCTTAACAAGGAGATGAGACCCCTCTGGGAAAATGAATTCTGTGCTCCAAAGGAGAGGAGAAAGAGTCGAGATGAAATCCTTCCACCTACGTCTTCTTACTTCCTGGTTAATCAAATTGTAGGTATACGGAGGGAAAAGAAAGTTAAGCAAAACTCAGCTGTGACGCTCTGACATTGAAGCATATGATATGGAATAATAGACAAGGATTTATTGACTCTACCTGCAAACCAGAGTGGTTCAGCAGCAGTCTCTGTGTGACATCAACCATAAAAAAACAAAGCTTCAGGATAATAGGAAGCTCATCTTAACATTCACAGAATCAATGGCAGTTTACTGTCTGGGCTATTTTATCCCACAATACCATCTTAAATTAATGCAAACAATTTTTGAGCTACAGTTTAGATTAATTATTGTTTGGTCAACAAAAGAGCAGAAAAACCCAGAATTTCCAGAGACCCAGTGTCATGGTCTCCAGCTCACTTCCTCTGTAGATTATTTATGGTTCACCACTTCTCTCCACCTGAGCCTCCTTCCCCACTGGTGGCATCTCACTAGTCCTGTACCACTTTCTTGAAAGATGCTCTTCATCCCTGACTTGTGCTTGTGGATTTGTTTGTTTGGACTGTTTTGGAACCCTCTAGCTTGACCATGGCCTTAACTCAAATTCTGATCTTTGCCTGCACCCTAAAAATAGTTTCAAATCTCAGTTTTTTTCCCACAGTGTGGGTTTGTGCTCCTGTGTTTTTTCTTCCAGGCCAGTCAGTAAGCATCAGTTTGGATAAAGGACTTAAATTCTTCCCCATCCTCAGATCCTCCTCTCTTGCCCACCTACCTACATAACATCATTCCCTCGAGAGACTTGCCAGTTGAGCATCGCCTCCAGTTTCCCTTTAAACTTTCCTGCAAGCTTCAATAAACCTTTTAACTCTACCTCCTCTGTCAGTCGTGTTTTTGGAGCCCAGCTACTACACATTCATTACAACCCGCATAATAAAATACCAAATCAGAAAAGACTGGAACAAAATGGAAAATGGAAGACAAGTGATTCTCACATTTACCTTGACTTTCTTTTTCTCAAACGACAGCATGAACTCAAGATGTTTAAACAGATTGTGATTTCTGGGAAAAACTTAAAATTATACTTTAAAAAAAAATGTCTAAAAAAAAAGCCTCAGTTTCATGATATAAGTTTCAAATTTTGTGAAATTTGATATGTTATGACAAAATTTTTTTTTTTTTTAAATATTATGATTGATTCCTGGAACTAGCGGGAAATCTGATAACATGGCTAGTTGAGAAAATAAAGAAGGCCCCTTAACAGTAACCATGGTGATGATGTGGCCCTTTAACGGTAACCATGGTGATGTAGACCTTTAACAGTAACCACGGCAATGAGGTTCCCCTTTAACGGTAACCATGGTGATGATGTGGCCCTTTAACGGTAACCACAGCGATGAGGTTCCCCTTTAACGGTAACCATGGTGATGATGAGGCCCTTCAACAGTAACCACGGCGATGAGATTCCTCTTTAATGGCAACCAGACCTGAGTCATATTAGTTGAGACGGTGAAGGTTTTATTAGTTTGTAATGTCGCCAGCTCTTCTCACAACACTTAAAATGAGCTCTAGCACTGTTGAAATATTTCTGGTGCTATTTTATCCCTGCAAACATGTCCTAAGATGTGCAATATTACAGGTTTGTCTTTGATAGATTCTTATTTTCAAAATTGTTCATTGATTCTCTTTTGGGGATAGGTCCAGACTGCAGGCAGACCGGTCCAGTACCTGTGCCCTCCTCTTCCTCAGCCATGTGTTTGTAATGCCAAAGGTGGTTTTGCTTCTTCTTGTTAATAAGTGTATGTACATGGGAAAGGTGTCGTCATAAAGACAGTAATTTTCCCATCAATGCAATCACAAAAGTCTAAATACACTTTGCCAAAGATACCGATACTATCCAGTCCATCATAAAAAAATAAATGCAAAACCAGCTACCGACTTCTCTGTCAGTCCAGATGTGTTTCAGGACATAAGGTCAAAGCAAAGAGTTACTTCTAAGTTACATCTTTCTAACTGTACTGTGACAATAGTGACAATAGTGAGTGAAATGATATCCTCTATCTTTAACTTCTTGCTAAATACACTGAAACTGAACTAGGTTAGAAGTAGATTCGAGCTGACCTTGCTGCCTGCAGGGTCATCGCGTATGATGCTCTTAACTTTGTCAAACAATGGAAGTAATTCCCCAAACCTACAACAATGAAACTATCTCCAACATCTGACAGTCATTAATGGTAGTCCAGAGGCCTCCTTACTCCTCTAAGGTTAATCCATGTAGAAAGAGCCTGTGGAAGTGTCATCCATCAGTCATCAGCCCAAGAAGTAGTCTCTCTCTCTCTCTCTCTCTTTGTATCTTTCTCTCCTCTGTGAAACTTAAACTCATTTTCCATGGACTGCTATTTGAAAAAGACCTGTTCTACCTAATTTAAATGAACATTATGCAAAATACTTTGGTCACGTTTACATACAAATGCATCCATTTGAATTGCATGTTTACGCCTCATTTTACAGCTGATTGTAGGAGCTACAGTCATCCTGTAAGTGGGTGCACCTCATATGAAATCTATGTTACAATTGTGTTTTGCAGTGTCGTGAGGACACAAATGCAGGAAGCAGCAGGTTTCCAAACAAAGATATTTATCATTCCAAGGCGATGAACCAGAACAACCAAAATCCAGAACTAAAGATGCAACAGAAACCAGGACAAAAGCAGAAGACTGTGAGCAAGACGTTCCAGTTGAAAAAGGTCCGTACCAGCAAGGGTTAATGCCGGGCTCACACTGTACGACTTCAGCCGTCTCAGACAAAAGACGGGCTTCGACAGATATCAGTAGTGTCAAATATGTGGAGGATTTGTCTCAGAGTGTGGAGGCCTGTCGCTGCCTCTATGATCGTTGTCAGCTAACCAACCAATAGAAACGCACATTTTGTCAAGAAAACTTTGTTGACTCCCTGTTGTTTTGTCCAATAGCATCTGCAGCTGTAGAAGTGTCTGTGTACCTGTACTTGTTAGTTAGCTGCTTTCTTGGCTTCTTTTCTTTTTCAGTTTATTGTTTTAGGAGGCTGTGCACAGTGCAGTGCCCCCCTCGATGCATCGCAGTTCATTTACCAGTAAGACACTGTAACATTTATATGGGTTTAAAACACATCCATGCAAAACATTTCATGTCAACAAATTTCCATAATACAACTGCTCTATAACTGTGTGAGAGACTTAAAATCAAACATGAAAAAACTACAAGTTATTGTCACTGAAGGTGGATGTTGAAATGAATCATGGGGACACTTTGTATTTCCTTCATTAATGTATATTAGGGGTGTAACAAAATAGTTACTGGAAGTATTTCTGTTTGCTGTCTTTGGTTCGGTCCACAGCTGTGTACGTTTTGGGAAATTGCATGTTTATATTCCACAGAGCCACCACTCTCATATTAAAATAGAGAAAAAAAATAGTAATAGAGGTGTTTGTGGTCATATATAGACATAAGTGTCAGAAATAAGGTTGGGGGAAGTGGGTGATTCTGGTATGACAGCGTTTTTGTGTCTGTGGACTGGGCCAACGAGCTGGCTGGAACTGGTGTTTTTGAATGTAGCTGCTGCTATCGACTCGATGTAGCAACGGCTATCAGAGGAGCCGACCACCGTGGAGCAGAACTGGGTCTCCTTTCATTCAGCTCACTCTGTTACCTTTTTTCATAACCCGTTTTCTGAAACTGACCCCAACAGAATTTAAATATGGAGCATTTTCTGCTCACTGTTGATCATTTCCAGCTCCATCTCTGGGTTTCCATTCTTCCCTGGGCTCCTTTTCAGGAAGAAGGTCCAACATAACCAGACTTTCTACGTGACCCACTTTCTGGGTTTGTTTCAGAAAACGTTGCCAGGTCTGTGTGTGGCTACGCCTCCTGCTGTCCTGTAGGTGAACTGCTTTACAATATTCTCTGAGCAACTGAGAAATCAGTCAATCGCATGTATTTATGAAGCACATTTTAAAACAACCTCAGTTAACAGTTGATGCATGCATGCAGGAATTCCTCCGTTTTTTAAAAAACTGTGCGAGCGAGGAGCGATTTCACCAGAACGAGCTGAAATTTTAGGTGAGCGGGGAATGAAATTGAGCGGAGCATTCTGATGTGACTTTGAGCAGTGGAGCGGATGAACGAACACCTACGTGAGCGGAGAGTGGAAATTCTAAGTGCTCAGCTCCGTTCACATGCTCTGATTACACAAACAATTTTAAGAAATATAGTGTTTCTCTACTTCGAGACCATTTTGCTGTGGCTTTCTTTGCAAACATGGTCCAACACACAAACGACTGTGATGCAGAGAGCTATACTTCAGATCAGTCCCAGGTCTCTGTTGTAGCTTGTAACACAAGTCAGTGAGCTCCTGGCTCCAGAAACTTGGGGGACAAATGACCCACTGGACATTCCCTGAAAGCTGCATCTTCCTCATCGGACATCTGATCAACCATGACCCCCTTTCCAGAAAGCCCCTTCTTCTGCTTCCAGGACTCTCCACCTCACCTCCAGCAGCTGTTGACACAAACAAAACAGTCACTATACATACTTACAAGAATCTTTACTGTAAGGATACACACACACACACAACTTACATTTACTTAAGTAACTTTTTACAAATACTACTTTTAGAAGTAGTCTCAGTGGACTATTCTTTTTAGATTTACTTGAGTAATATTATGAAGTACTGCTGCTCTTACTTGAACTCAAGGTTCATTTTCTAATGTTATTTTTGATCTGCTGGGCCTTTTGTGCCATTTAGAGGTTAACAGTCAATATTGGAAGTTTAAAGAAAAAGTTTTGGAAATATTTCTCTGCTTGAGTTTTATGTTGTTATTCATTTTTCAAATTTCACTTCATTCTTTAGAACACCAGAATTTGTGCATGACTATATACTTTCTGGGATTACATAATTTCTAAATATTAGAATCTGTGATGGAGCACCGTCACAGAGAGCAGACTAAACACGCAAAACGACAATAAAACGGCGGAATAATCGTCTAACATTAATGCATAGGATTAACGGGTGCACACTTTGTCCGTGCTGTTAGATTAAGACGCCGCTTACCTTTTTATGTCCGCGTATTGCCGCGTCCGCCGGCCAAACCGAGCGGCAGAATGACGGGCCTTAAGAGCGGCGGTGTACGGAGAAGTAGGAAGTGACGTCATGGTCACGGGTCCCGAAAGAGTTCCCGCCAAACGTTTACTTTTGCTTATTGTATTTATTTTGGGGAATATATGGATCTATGTATATTGTAATTGCATGATAATGATGTACGTAATTTATATGATTTTTTTCCTATATATGAAACTGTATGGTTGACTGTGTTGTAAGGAATAATACTGTTTATTGATTATTATTTGTCAAAGGGGCAGGGCTTCCCCTATCTAGATACCAAAAGACACTCGGGGAGGGAGTTGAGAGTGGTGTTTGTAGTGATGGAGTTATTGGAGAAGTGGATTTGGGACTGGACTATCGGATTACCGGTTTATTGGATCATGGATTGGACTACTGGATTATGGACCTTGGACTGGATTATGAATTCACCTGTACAGATGTAAATAGTATGTGTGTTTGTCCAGCTTATTCTTTGTTTGCACTGCTGAGCACAAGTGTGGGTATACACAATAAAAGCCCTCCACCACCAACAACAACAACCCGACTTGCCATCATTATTTTATTGCTCTACCCGAACCCCATCACAGAATCTGTTTCAGTTTGTCAGTCTAATTTATCATTCATGCTAAGCATGAATCAATGTTTCTCTTTAAAAAAAAAGCATCAGACTGAGATACATTGGGCTGGATAAACCAATTACAGTCATTATATGTAAATAAATTAATTATGAGAAAATTCATGATAAATGAAGATAAGTTCCTAAATAAGCATCCAGCTACTGCTTACCAACATCATCATCCAATAAATCTTACCCGCTTCCTTCTTGATCGACACTGCGCAGAAATCTTTGTGGCTGCCGCTCTGTCTGCGAGGTCAGGCTTTCTGCACCAGAAGTTCCGCCATAATGTTTCATAGTAGGTCTTGCAAGCAGCTGGAAGACATTTTTGAAAGTTATAGATAGCGGTACCACATTGCACACATAAACAACTATATTTAAGCCACAAAAAAACAAAACACAGACAGTATTTACGCACTATGGCATAGTTGTCCACACCATGTAAAGTTCCCACCAACATCGATGCGACCCCAGCATTGTAAGACGAAGACAGTCTGCGAAAACAAACAAACAAACAAGTCTATCAGCCATCACCGTTTCTTTCAGTTCAGCGAGCTGTTGACTGACTTCAGTAAAAAACTGTCGTCTGATGAGACAAACCACTCGCTGCGGCCTGCAGGTTCTTCTCTGTGGCAGCACTGGCAGAATCTGTTTGTTGGAGGTGGTCCGTTTCCACCAGGAGCTTCTGGAGTGCTAAACTGCACACGACGTTCAGCCATTGTAGTAATGAGAAGCAATGCAACATAGTTAAGTGTTGCCAGATTAGTTTGAGTGATTTCTGCCCAATCACATTCAAAACCCGCCCTCTTCAACCAAAAACAATCTGACACAGAAAAAAACATTTAATTTAACATAATGTAATCCATTATTAGGTTCAAAACATTGCTAGTATTAAGAGAATATATTGTAAAATGTAAGCATTTTCATCAGGCAGAAAGCTGAATATCATGTCAACATGTAGCCTGCTGAATGAACAGCGAAGCACAGTTTATGTGCCATTCATAGAATAGGCTACATTGGGAAAAAAAACATGTAAAATTTGATTAAACAAAGTTAGACTTTTAAAAAATATTGTCAGTAGCCTATTAAGAAATTATGAAACGTAGAACAAAAGTTTTATCAGTTTATTGTTGATGTAGACCCCAAGGTACCTGTACAAGTCCACTATCTCCACCTCCTCACCATGGATGGTGACTGGCACAGGTTGACTCCGGTTCCTCCTGTAGTCCACCTCCTTAGCTTGCTGATGATGAGTTGAAGTCGGTTCTGACAGCACCACTCACCAAAGCTCTCCACCAGACCTCTGTACTCCTCCTCATCGTCATCGCTGATGCATCCGACTATGGAGGAGTCATCGGAAAACTTTTGTAGGTGGCAGGATCCAGAGTCAAACCCGAAGTCAGAGGTGTAGAGGGTAAAGAGGAACAGGAACAGTACATCCTTGGGCACCTCGGTGCTGCTAGAGATGGTCTAAATAAATAGTGGCTTTAGATAATGGATGGATGGATGGATCTTATAAGTTTTAGATGGGGCTATTTTTCTCTGAGTAACGAGTACATGGACTGATTTTTCCCAACCATAACACCATATTCTTAATGTTTCGGCCAAACACTCTGTCATTTGAGCTTACCACTTCTACCAGCCCCAAATAAGAGCTGATGAATGTGCCATGCTTGATTGGTCAGTATTTAATGCATATGCACAAAAATTTATTGACGGATATATTGGTGGTCTCAAGGGGACTCACTGATATCATTTTTTAACTCTCACATCTGAAGTGAGGGGCTGTGGAGGAAAATTTACTAAATTACACACTCTTTATACTATGTTATACTAAATATATAATCAACACATTATATATCATTAGGTCACTAGTCTTTATGATTATTGTGGTTCAAGAATGCAGGATATACAATTCCTGGCAGGACACCTGTCCCTGTCACAATGCTAACTGGGAAGCCATTGCACAGAAGAGGATGATGTGTGTGTGACAGATCTGTTTGTTAAAGGGAGTTAAAATGAAAACTGAGTATGCTTTTCAATGAAAACGTTAGCTTGCCGTGTCACCAAAATCCAGTTATAGCCTGTTTCTCTCCCTTAGTCCACTAAAACTCGAGGTTCTCAGACGCCTCCATGACAAAGGTTCACAAGACAGAAGCTCACAGCCTTGTTGGGAAAACAGACAAAAGCTGAAAACGTCTAAAAGTATATTTCCAACTAGATTATCCAAGGACCATTGAAGCCCTTGATTTTAAGTAGTTTTGTATAACTGATAACCTTCATAGACTACCTGTCATTAGACCTTTATCATGCCTTAATCTCTAGTTAATTTTTCATAATGCAAACTAAATCTGAATGATTTGAACGGGTGATGAATTTAACTTTGGTTTTGTATTATATTTCATGTATAGTGACACTTATGGAAAAAGGGCTTTTGTGATTGCAACAACAAACCACTGTAAAAATGAGGTCATTGTCTCCAGTGGTGACTACTTAATTAGCATTTGTATGGCTCACAGCAACGTCCTTTAAATTTGAAGGCTCCCCAAGACCCCAGGGGTGGGGGGGTCACGAGGGCAACAACGACAAACAAAGTTCAAGACCATTATTGACAGTTCCCCACAGTTTTCAGTGCTGGCAAAAAAAAAAAAAAAAAAAAAAAACTCCTGTTAGCAGCTGGAAATCTGAAGCGCCACAGCAATTTTATGTGCCAAAATCTGTCTAAAATCCTGCTTTTCATGCAGCGCGAGGTACGTACCAAACCACAATGAAAAAACAAACAAACAAAAAATGATCAAAAAATTAGGATGAAAAGAGAGCGTATTTAATTTTGCACATGACTGTATGAGCTGGCTTTAGTTTTTTATTAGCTTTTATTTTTTTGTATTAAAAATATCCATTAAATAATAACAGCCAAGTAACAGAGAATGATGCAACGCTGCATTTGTCACCCAGTGGAGTTCATTTTTATTGCCTTGTTGTGTGAATAAACCCCACATCTTTGTTAACAGCTTCAGGTCCTGCAGGAACACTGCAACTAGCAAAAAGAAAAACTAATTGGTGCTTGTTGAGGGCGAGCCTGTGGTGTATGACCAATTACACTGAGTTTTAATGAACTTGGTGAGCAGGATGCCCCCTGACCTCGCACATCAGTAGTCTTTACAGGACAACAGGTCGGTCCTGTGGAGGTGGACACTGCTTTCTGGTGTCATGGAGTTCTTCCTTTTTTTTAAGAGCTGCATCTTTCAAGGTAAGGAAGTAGAAAAAAGGCTTTCTGTAGGTGGGAATAATAGCATCTGTAAAAACCAATCTAATTTAAGTTCACTTTATCAAGCAAATAAAGAAGCACCTATGGTTTGCATCCATAGACAAGTTTCTGATATTAAAGTGTGCCAGTGCCAGTCCCGTCTTTCATCATGCTGTGCTGGTTCATGGTTCTGTGTGCTTTGTAACCTCTGCTACCATTAGCTGGACAGACATGCCTGATTCAACTCAGTTCAACATTTCTCATACTAGTTACTGCAGTCTGATCGCAGGAAGGCTTTGATTCCAGCAAGAAAACTGAGATCAACTGGCAATTAATGTGACATAAACATGCTGGCATTGATTTTCCTCTCAGTGCTTCTTTAATCACTGAACGTAATGTTAATCTTACTGATCTCTTAAATTATACGGTGGGATATACATCTGCCAGGGCTCTGGAAGTGCATTTCGAGAAACCAACACAACAACCCAGAAAATTAAAGCTGTGGAAAAGATTGCTGGGATCAGTGGCTAAACTGTAGTCCCGCTAGGATCCCAGGATATACTGAAGTTCAGTATTTGAGGATTTACAAGCCCCCTTGATAAAACCTTGTAATCTTTATCTTCCTCCATTTTCTCATTGCCTGATCTGTCGCTCTGTCCTGCACAGAGGAAAAACACTTTTATAGCTTTTAGCTTTTAACATTAGACATTGCTGCTTCAGGTTTCAGATTGCAGCTGTGCTTTACCTGCTCATCGACCAGTTGATAAATTGGCAAATTCCACGTAAAGACCAAATGAAACAGAGAGAAAATAAACAAATCATAAATTCTCCGAGTAAATAAAAACACAGCCCCAACCCCCACTTCTTTTAAACTGCAACGGAGTACTCTTTGCCATCCCATTTCAGCATGAAATGTCTTCCAAACTAAACAAGTAGTTTCTGTGCCTGATCAAAGAGCAAAACAGCAGAAATGATCACACATTGAAAATCCTTTACCACTTTACCCACCATCCCCTCACCCGGCTTCTTCTGCAGACTTTGCCATTTGTTTCAAGGGTGTACATGTACTCATGAACTCAAATATATGTCCAATACATTGTAATCAAAGACAATCCAGTTTATCACAATTTAAAATCGTTCCAACAAAATCCAGGTTCAAAATTCATATCATGCCAATTCATTCAAAAAAAAAAAAAAAAAATTAAAAGAAAACAGGAGTTAAGTAACCTAACAGAATCCAAATCTATACTTCAGTGCTGCTTTTCAGTCTGAGGATTCAATAGAGAAGAAAAATCATTGTTGCACAGATTTACTGGCTAAATGTTCATTTCAGTTGGACTGTTCTGGGACCATACTGGGTTCACACTGTACAATTTTGGCATGTCATAGCCACAATTCAACATCCAGTTTGTCAGGCTTGAAGCAAAGGCGGACACAAGCGCAGACTTTGCAAAAACAAGAAGGATTTAATCTTTAGGATAAAGG
>JBAMYA010044698.1:0-12268 GCA_037176975.1 Arrhamphus sclerolepis
GTAATGAATCCTGTAATATAACTTCATTGATTAACGGAGGCATTTCCATTTTCATTCTCTTTGTCAAAATGGTGGCATATAGCTTATAGTCTGTATTTCAAACATTAATTGCTCTACATCCTTTACATCTGTCTTGCCCTTTCTCTCCATGGGGATGACTGATTAGTATACTGTAAAATTAAAACACATTTCCAACAACGTGGAGGGACAACGTGCTCTCATACTTTTTCCCATTCTGGAAGGAAACCATCTCTACCAGGTGACTTACTACTAGCTATTTAAACTCCTCCTTCATTCTCCATTAAAACTAGCTTATTATCAACTTCTTTGTCCATACTAGGAAGGTCTATTGCTCTTAGAAGTACCTTAACTATATGCTGATCTGCCTGGTCCCTCGTAGAATAGAAAGATTTGTATTAATTTGTATTTATTTGTTTTCTGTATACAATCTGGATTACTAATAATCTTATTTGTTACAGTCTTGTTTGTTATCTTATGAATTGTTACCAGGCTAATACCTTTGTTGGTTTGGCACCAACCTCATAGTATCTTTGTTTAAAAAAAACAAGGTTTTTCTGAACCTCCTCACTTAGCAGTTCATCTATATCCTGTTTCACATTTCTGTTTTTTATTTTATCATTATTATTATTATTAATATCAGGATCTGTATTAGCAATGCAGATCTGTCCAAGGTCTTTCAATTTTTCTGGTAAATTTGATCTTTTTTTTTACATGACTGTCCTGGCTATGCTCTTACCCCAGAACAGCTTCAGCTGTATCCCATAATTCCCTGGGCTCAACATCGCCAACATTATTTTCCTGTAAATGTATTCCTAATTCTGTTACCATTGCAGTCACAAAGGTGGCATCATTTTGCATTCCAGTATTGAGACTTCAAAGTGTTCACATTCAAATAGAGTTATATAGACCCCTGAGTGGTCAGAAAGTTCCCTCTGGCCTGTTTTACAGTCCTTGGCTCTGTACGGATCTGTAATATACAAAAAGAAAAGTCAGTTTTTGAGTGAATTGCATGTAGTCCAGAGTAAAAGGTGTACCCAGGGTCATCCTTCAATCCAAGTTCGCTAAAAGCCCTGATTATTAGTTTTTCAGCACGGTTCTTTTACTGAACCAAAAATGTGACAAAGACAAACATGTACTAATGCACCTACTTTACCTTAAAGTGCAGTGAATCTGAAAAGTATTCACTTTGTACACACTGTGTTGTGTTACAGCCTTATTCTAAAATGAATTCAATTCTTTTTATTTCCCTCAAAACTCTTCACAAAATATCCCGTAATGACAACCAGAAAAATGTTGTTTTGTTTTTTTTGTTTTTTTGAGATTTTTGCAAATTTATGAAAAATCCTAAGTATTCACAGCCTTTGCCTAATATTCTGTTGATGCATCTTTGGCAGCAACTACATTCTCATATCTTCTTGAATACAGTATGTCTGTAAGTAAAATGGGTTATTTACAATTTTATGCTTATTGCTATAATATATTTTAAATATGAGAACGAATGGCAACTTTACAAAGAGATAAAAACTTTCTGGAATGTTGTATGTGAACAAAGTATGCTGGTGTATAAAATCATGAAATAGCTTCATACAGTCTGGAAAGAAATAAAAGTCAGTGGAAATGTAATGATTTGGGGTTGTAGCTTTTCATAATATTTCTTCTCTTTGCACTCTAACCTAGAGCTTTCTGTTTCATTCTTTCCTCCTTATTGAACATTCCTGTTTGATTTTCATTCTTTGTTCATTGTTTTCTCTGTATGTCCTTCACCCTCTCTGCAGAGGCAGGAGACTGAATAGCACATTAAACTTTTATACTGCCAACAAACAGAGAAAATGGGTTCATCCACAAAGTATTTGGTATGCTGAAGGAGGGATGAAAAGATGAAGAGAATGTCCAGGAGGAGAAGGCTAATGTTTGTACAGATGAAGTGTTGCAGTGGTGATCAAATACGGGACACCAGAGTCAGACTTTAGCTGCGGTAGTAGAGGCTTTTCCGAATTTCACAAGAGGATTTTGACATTTTTATTCTTTTTCATTGCGTTTTTTCTTGTAACATACAGTAGATGGTTTGTTGAAGCTGAAGCAAATGCAGATTTTCTGTCTGTTTCAGAGTACAAAATGATTTGACTTCTTTTTTTTTATTTATTTGTATTTATTTGGAAGTGTTCCAAACTATGTCTTTAACATCAGTTCTCAAGGCCACAAGGAAAACAATAAAACAGTGAAATTCAGGGACTCTATCTAATGTCCTGATGTTAGTGCAGCTGTACTTTAAATCCAACCACAGCCCTCTCCTAAACCTCCCTTACAGGGAAAACCCCCCCACAAATATTAGATGAAAAAATACATATGATCTCATGTGAATAACTGTCTGATTTTCACATGTGAAACAATGTTAAAATCACACATAAAATGTGTTTCATGATGTAAATGTGGAACTTTTCATAAATGTCCATGTGAAACCTAAGGGTTTTGATGTGAAATGCACATCCCTCTGCAAGTTTAAAACACATACAAATGCAAGAAAAAAAAAGTGTATGAATGAATTTTAAGACTGCATTTGTTGTTATTATCTTCTGGATATTATCTGGCAGTTCTTCTTCACCTGCTTTTTCTGTCAAAATGCTAGACATGTTATAACACTAACACATCACATAAGTAGGGATGGGAATCCCAGTTCCCAGTGTTTCAGTTCCTTGGAATCATTTGCCAAATTTGTAAATGATTCTATGATTCCAGTGGGCGAGAATGACATCACCATGCACGTTGCGTAGCTTAGGCAAGACATGCCGCATGCGTGGTGAGTCCAATGCAGCCAGCAGTACAAGTACATCTCCGTTTAATCACGAACTTCCCTTCTTACAGTCACCTGCAGAATGATTACAAGTAGTGATGCTAATTGACCTGTTGTCCTTTTTTTTCCAAATGAGAAACGATAAGGGAATCGATAAAGTACCGAATCATTAAGCAGAATCGAAAGTGGAATTGGAATAGTAAAAGTCTTATCAATTCCCATCCCTGCACATAAGATTCCCATGTTTTTCATATCATGTGATTACATGTAGAAGTTGGAAATTATTGTGCATGATTCAAAATTGAATAATCTCAGGCACACTTGGAATATTCTGTATAGAACTTGTGCTGCATTTTCCATCCAGAAATACTTTTCACAAGAATTCCACATTAAAACTTTGCAATAACATGGTTATCACATGTCCTACTCAGATGTCGTGGATAAATGGGATTTCATGTGTGATTTCAAGGGCCTAACAAGTAACTGAGGCAGATTAATGTAACAAAGCATGGTGCTGAACGTATAACTGAAGACAGTGGTTGTTTTTTAGATCCCATTGCCAATTAAGTTTTAAAATTTTCCAGCTTTTTAATGGAGTATTTTGTGAATACTGTAAAATACTTTCTTCACATAGCATATTTGTTGCTGCTTTTAAGACAACTGTGATCAAAGACATCTGAGGAGAAACTTCAGATGCATCAATTTGCAACAACTGCAGAGTCGTCTATAATCTAGCATTCTTAGCAAAGTTTTAGATCAGTCAAAGTATTTTTGTGCCTCGGCTCATTTGAAAAACAGCAATCTGACTTCACATGACAGAATCAACGCTGTTCAAGAGCAAAAATGAGTTCAGGTGCAACATGGAAATGAAAAAACTTTATTACCATCACTTGATTTAGTGATAAAGCCAATGACTCAGTTCTTGACAGATTTAATCAAACTAGCATCTGTAGCATGATTTTAATTTTTTGAAATCAGAGCTGGAAGACATTGATCAATGTTCATGGAATGTTGAGTTATGGAGTACCACAAGGCTCAGTGCGAGGTCCTCTGCTTTTTAATCTCTACAGAACTGAATCGCTACAGAACTGATTACTGACAACACGAGTTTTTATTTGACTGCGTTTCTGATATTTCACTTTTACTAAATAGATTTTTTTACGAGGGTCTTTGGGCTTCACGCCTGGCAGTCCACATGTAAGTCCAGTAAAATTGCCTTTATTGAGAATTTCATCCTCTTCTGTAATTACTGGACCTTCTTTAAAAGGGACATTATGAATTTAAACTGACTGGATAGCAGGACATTGTCCATGCAAACTGCCCACATGGCTGGCTGCTGAATTTACCTTCTGCAAAGGCCCCATTCGATCCTATAGACGTACTTTCTGCTCCCCAACCACACAAATTAAACCAATTAAAACCATACAAGGGAAATTAATCAGAAAAAACTCATAAAATCAAAACAGCTAAATTAACTGAAACAAACAAAACCATTAAATGTACCTTGTTAAATACGAGATCTCTCAATCTGAATCTCTGTGAGTAAATGAAGTGATAAGTGATCATAAAAGTAATTTTTTTTTTCTGCCTTAAGGAAACCTGGCTGCAGCAGGAGGATCATGTTAGTATTAATGAATCAACGCCTCCAGTTGCTTCGATTTTCATATTCTTTAGAGCACAGGTCGAGGAGCTGTAGTGGTAGCAATGTACTGCTGGTGATAATGATATATATCAATCTGCATCGATTATGCATGAATTGGACTGAATTGGATTGTGTTTAACTTTGTAATGTTAAAGTGCTTTATGTGTGATGTCCCTTGAAATGATGTTGTTGTGAATCGGTGTTATAAAAGTACAGTGAATTGAAGTAGATTTGATTGGTATTGAGACATGAATATTTGTATGTTTTACTCCTCCACCTACATTTTGAAAATAGACTTGTTACACTAGTTTCATTGGCTTGACATTAACCCCCTCCACTGATAAGGACTCTTCCCACACAAACACACATAATCACTTGCTGCTAGAAAACAGCGTTCTTGTAGTTTTGCAGGGGTATGCCGTGAAGGTCACTACCAACGGTTTGAGGTTTAAGTGTACTCCATTCAGAGAATTTTTCTAATAGCACATTGATTTATGAGGTATTCCTTTACTGTCATCACAGTAGCAGTCCTCCATTCATCATTGTTGACTGTAGTTTGTCATGAGGTCTATTTACCTTCATACAATAAAATAGTAGAGCTCATTCTTACTTTTGTATGTATTTGTACTCTGTATTTCAGAACCCAGAACTCTGTCACTTCCTCTTGAGTAAAGAAACTGGATCAGTATCAGTATACTTCTACTAAAATGAAGAATGTTTGACCTGTTTCCACCTCTGGGTCTCTGGTCTCCACAGACCAGACCTCAGCTCATAAAGAAAATTGAGAGCACACTAGTTTTGAAGTTTCTGCTTTAGCTGTCTGTTACAGAAGTGATTTCAAGGTTTGTTTATGGACTCATCTAAACCTATATAAACTCATCCTTTGCTTTGTTTTTCCTGGCAAACTTTACAAACAAACTGCATTGTCTGCGTCTGACTGTGCTGTCATGAACTCTTTCACACGGAGAGGTTTGGGATGATGGTGAGATTGATGATCTTTGATTTCTGTTGTGTTTTTAACACCATATAAGCCACACTCCTCTGGATCTAGTCGAAGTGAGCTGGAGAAGACCAACATCTCACATCCTGGAGTTTGAGCTACTTGACATCCAGATCCCAGTTTGTGAAGTTGTGAGACTGTCTGTCCAACACTCTGCAGCACAAGGCCTCAGAGTGTACTGTGTTGGCTCCTTTCCATTTCACCTTCTTCCCACAGGACTTCCCGTCTCAAAATCTGTCACTTGCAGAGATTCCCTGTCGACTCTGCAGTTGTCACCCATCACAGATAAGGACAACAGGGAGAAGGGAGAACTGATGCAGGTGAACTGGTGCCAGGGCAATGGGGAAAACCATTTAATCTCTTTTCCTATTTTAGTCTTACAGTATGTCAAATAATAACATCACATGCAATAACACTTATGGGTATTTTTTTTCCTTCCTAGTAGTGCAACACTATCAAGTACACCACTGTGGTACACATTAGAGGTCAGTTTGTTCGCAGCCTCAGCATAACCTGATAACACTCATCCCTCAGAAGGTTTGTGTGTCTGGTTTCTGTCTGATCAGACCAAATCTACTGTGTCTTTATGTTTATTGGCTTTGGCTCAGCGTGGATGCTGGAAGGCAGCAGGTTGCACATGCAGAACTAATCTTAAAATCCTCTGTGCATGTAAAATGCATCAGAGCTGGTGGTTCAGGTGTTCGTGGTGATAACCAGGTGTAATCCTGTCAGATGATGTGCATGGTGGGAGCTGCCTGGCCAGATTCCACCTGTAAGACGCATGAAGCCGAGAGCAGCACATAGGCTGGCAGGTTAGCCATCCATGATGCGGATTATTACAGGCGCTGATATCTTTTTAAACATGTTATTTGTCGGTCGTACCATGAAACATCTCCTCTGGATTACTCGCGTATCCTTCATCATGTTCTCATGTTAGTTCAGTGCTCAGGTGAGTGGTAGAAGATCAAGAAGGAAGTCTGAGACTCAGTGCAACTTGTGGTTCATTTCCGTCAGTGTTTTCATTGTTGGGCTCGTTACTGAGCAAACATCACTTCGCAGCCTCCATCTCCTTCTGACTCATATCAGCTCTCAGTCGAGTGTTGCTAAATAGGAAGAGTCTGAGAATGCAATCAGCCCAGCAGCTGTACATGTGCTGGAGTGTGTTCACTGCTGCTGCTTTATTACCTTATCATGATCACATCTCCACACTCTCTCTGTCTCTGTACAGTCAGGGAGTGGGAGATGTGGGGTGGGGTTGCGGGCAGTAAAAGCAGAAGGCACATGTCAGTGGAGACGTCAGTAGGACTTTATTACTGCACTTTCACACCTACATGCTTTAGTTTAAGGCCAGTTTGGATACTACATTGCCCACCTATTATTTCACCCTCATATAACTAGCTAGAACCGGCCCTCGATGCAGATGAGTTAAAAAATAAAAAGTTTTGTAATGAAATAGTTGCGTTAGCTGCCTGCTGTATTGTGGTACAAATTTATTTCTCCCTCAGCTTCCCAAATGATGACTGCCAAAGCTGAAATGAGGACGGCTCCTAATGCAACGATGACTCTACAGTTAGCGCTGCCGTAGTGGTGTTGGTGTGCTTTGAAAAGAAAAGAAATAAAATCAAGGGGAAAAAAGGGGTTTTCTTCTTCATTTGAGTTGCATATATTTCTTCTCGTTTGTATCTGGTGCCGTTGCTAGGCTACTGCGCTGTGTAGACACGCTGTTGTTTACGTCATTTCACAGTGCGTTTCTATTGGCTGGTTAGATGACAGGGGTCGTAGAGGCAGCGACAGTCACACTCTGACCCTTATTCATGCTGTAAAGCACTTTGGGATTTTATCTATGAAAAGTGCTCTATAAATAAAATTTACTCACTTACTTACCCTAACTCGACATTAGACAGAACAAAGGACAGCAACAGTGTCTGGGCTATTGGGATGGATGGATTCATACCAAAATATCAATATTTCAATCCTGATGGTTCAGTTTTTAGAATCGACCAATATTTAAAAAGAAAGAAAAAAGAAATCAATATCAGTTAACATTGAAATTCAGTAGTTTAATTTCATAATCTTTTTTGCTGTTCTTTTATAAAAATGTTTTGTTTGAATAGGAACTACTTTTCCTTCCAGTTACTCCTTTTTTCTTTCTTTTTTTTCTGCAATAAAGCAGAAAAGGCAGAATACCAACGTTGCATTGTGTGAAGTTATTTTGATATGGAAGCTAATGCTGAAATGTTGTTGATTTAATAAAATAGTCAGACATTGTTGCAACACCAAAATGTTTTTGAAAAATTGTCATTGTGAGTGATGAGTTCTGAAAGGGAGGAATTACCCAAGTAACTGGTGATAACAGAATTGTTCACCAAGTAAAATGTAAAGAGAATATTTCTTGTATGAAACCATTGTGATATATGGGCCTATTTCTTTACCTTTCTGTGATTCACTCTCTCATTAATTCAAAGCAAGTTTATTTTCTATAGAACATTTCATACACAAAGGAATTGCTGGCATTAAGGAGAAAAATGACAAGTTTAATAGAGGGAAATAATTAAGAACAAATATTTACACTTTCCTGAGTAACTTGCCCTTCACAGCTAAGTATTTTTGAATAAATGGTATTATCTGTTATTTAAGAAGAAAATAGAGAATTAGATTTTTTTTATAGACCAAATAATGTAATAAAAGTGAGCTTTTATGTCCACTTTTGATGGAACTTAACATAAAAATTGCAAGTAACATAACATGGGCATCATTGGGGTCACTTGCCCTACAGTTACTTGGTATCGGATCTAAACAGAAACCACTGGTATTGCCCATCCCTTCTGCACAGCAATGATGGTTCACCCAGAAGTCCTTGATTTACATTAACATGTATGAGCAAGCGCAAATTAGAGGCAGTAATCAGGCCAATCAGGTGATGTCTAGTATCTTTACACAAGCATACTAACATGTTTGATGTTTGTGGATTCTGCCATCTGGTCTTATTAGAGGAGGTTTTCCTGTTGGAAGTCTGTGGGTATTATATATTTTAACTCCTGTTTATTCTCAACATGTTTTAGACGTTCTTTAAATATTCCTGACAGCTTGACAGGAGCACAGCATGCTACTTCATCTTCTTCCTCCCTTGTCTCTGTCACAAGGCCAGCTTCTTATAGACACTTACATAAAGCTGTTATATAAGCTGCTGACAGGATGTATAGCATGAATGAGGAGAGGGAGGGGGAGAGCGTGCAAGGTTGCAACTCACCACACAAAAATCTATCACAGAGGAGCCTTGTCAACCCCAGGTTATAATACTGCCCTACAAAAACAAAGTTCAGTAGCTACACAAACTGAAACAGAAAAAAAAATAATTTCAAGTTTCCACACAGCCAGTTGAACGTGTTGTAGGTGGACTGTGGTAATGCATTCTTGTAATGACTCCTTAGAAGGAAAAAACATGACCACTGATGCTACCTTTGACTCTCAGAAACATAGATACCACGCTTTGTCTTTAGATAACCTTAAAGTAGACATATTATGCTTTTCTTTTTTTTTTCAAAAGCTGACAGTTCCCTGAAGCCGTTTTGAAATGTATGTGTTAGGCTTTAGTCAAATGCCACAGGGATGAAGGAGAAAAGCTTTTTCTATCATGGTAAATGGTAAATGCACTTTACACAACACTTTTATAGTCTTGTTGACCTGTTGAAGCATTAAACTTGACCCTTTTGTTGGACAGAACATATGACATTACCTCTGGTAATCTGTGGAAGAAATAACACCATATTACACACGTCCAAAGGAAAAGTCACACTGTTTCACTGGACCACTTTGAGCTTTGATGACAGCACACATTGGCATTGTTTCAATAAGCTTCTGCATGTCACAACATCCGTCCTGAGTTGCGTTCATTTTTCACCAATATGTCGTATTGATGATGGGAGACTCAGACCACTGCACAAAGTCTTCTCCAGCACATCCCAAAGATTCTCAATGGGGTTCAGGTCTGGACTCTGTGCTGGCCAATCCATGTGTGAAAATGAGGTCTCATGCTCCCTGAACCACTCTTTCACTATTTTAGCGCCATGAATCCTGACATGGTCATCTTGGAGGCCGTGCCATCAGCGAAGAAAGAAATACAGTGTCCACTGATGTAATAACCTGGTCATTAAGTATATTCAGGTAGTCAGCTGACCTCATAATGTTGCTGAACCTAGACCAGAACCTAGACCTGACCAACTACAGCAACCCGAGATCATAGCACGGCCCCCACAGGCTGGTAAAGTAGACACTAGGCATGATGGGTGCATCACGTCAACTGCCTCTCTTCTTACCCTGATGCTCCATCAGTCTGGAACAGAGTGAATCTGGACTCATCAGACCACATGACCGTCTTCCATTGCTCCAGACGAGCCTCACTGATTAGAAGTTTTCACAGCGACACAGCCATTTAATAGCAATCCCTTGAGTTCCCTGAAAGATCCTTTAGACTTTTTCCAAAAAGCAAACCTTGTTTGTTTGTTTATTCATCTCAAAACCAAATAAAAATAAGAACTGATCATATATGTACACCAATTGGTGACATTAACCACAATATTAAACCGGAAGCAGAACTGTACATACACACACACACACACACACACACACATAGCAGCTTGAGAAGGGACAGAAAGAAGGAATATCTTATCTTATCTTGTCCTGCCACCGTTTGTAGTGTTCCATGACACGCAAACTCCAAATTTCTTTATATACATATTAAGCAAACAAACCACATGCGTACAATGTGAACTGGGTTAACAGCACCATTATTTTAGTAGCACAGATTAAACTCATTTGGTTTCATCACCATTTTGCAGTTATTGTGTTAGCTGATTGCCATATTTACATGATGTGTTTGAATGAGCCTGTTACCGTTTGTAGTGCGCTTTGAATTGCTTTATATTATTGCACGTTTTTAAAGCCTTTGGTTTCTAAAGCACTGAGAACCTTACTGAACATAAAACAAAAGACATTCCATGAGGGTAACCTCACAGAGATAAACTTTATAAAAAGGGAAATAAAATGGGAAATTAGGAGAGCAAAATCAAACTATAATAATTATATTTTTTGGGGGGAGAAGAAGATTAATTCTTAGGTCATCATGGAGGTCACCAAATCTGACAAGCAACTGGCGCAGGATTTTAATTTGATACTACTGATTTTAGTAATGAAATTTTAAAACTGAAAATATGACCTTCTCTGTCCTGGATCCACATCTTTTGATGAACACTCTGTGCTTATGTCTTTTTAACACACCAAAGAGCCCGGGACCCGGATAACATTTGTGGCCGCCTGCTTTCCTCCTGTGTTGCATATGAGTAGGTCCTGTCTTCTTGTACATCTTCCAGTTGTCCCTTAATCTGCAGAGGGTTACAAACAGAGCATTTTTAGCCCTGTTGCTCTGACTTCACTCGTCATGACATCTTTTGAAAGACAAAAGACGAAGGAACACGTGGAAGATGCCACTGTCACATGTTTAAACCTTGTTCTTGAACACCTTGAAGGCAGCAAAGCACATTTCCAGCTGTTACTTGCAGATTCTGTATATGCTTTTATTACTATTCAACCCCATATTTTAATTGATAAGCTTCTAAATCATTTTAACTTGGATTTTAATGCAGTTGGCTGGATCCTTCTTAACCAGTGGAACTCAGAGTTAGGGTGAATGGCTGTACTTCTGATGTTTTAATTTCATCGATTCAATCCTCCTCCTCCACAGGGGGAGATCCATTCTATACATTCTATACACTAACTGTCGGAGTCGGTATGGCAACAGGTTCATCTTGACATTTGCTGATGATTCTGTCATTGTTAGTCTGCTTAAGGGTGATGAAAGTGATCATGGTTCTGTTGATAAGGAGTTTCTGCAGTGATGTGATTGCTCATATTTGTTACTGAATGTGAGTAAAACTAAAGACTTATCTATTGATTTTCAGTGCCAGGTGACGCCATGCCAAACCACTGTCATTTAGGGTCAGATGAGAGTTTGTAGAAAGGTAAAAGTACCTTGGGACTTTGATCGACATAAGTTGAATTTTAATAACAACACTGAAATGCTGTATGAGAAGGGTCAGCCGCATTTGTTTTACCTTATAAGCTGTCATTCTTTTCATGTGGACAGCCCCATTGTGGCCCTTTTTTTCTTAAATAAACCTTGTCTTGAGTCTGTATTAACCTTTCCTTTGTGCTGGTGTGGGAACATGTACGTCAAGGCTGAAAAACTCACTTGGAAAAATAGTCAAGATCTCTAATAAAATACTGAGATCTCAGCAGAGGATGTTGTTGGAGCTTTTCTCTGGACAGGTAGAGAGAATGGCTCGAAGCATCCTGTCAGATGCAGCCCATCCTCTGTTTAGTGATTTTCAGTCCTTGCCTTCGGGCTCAAGGTTCAGATTTCCCTTAGTGAGGAGTAACCATTAGAAATACTCCTTCATCCCTGCAGCCATCTCCATCTTAAATACAGACCAGAGGAGGAGTTAGCCTGCCTTCAAAACGTCTCACTCAGAACGTCTGAGGATCTTGCACTTTATTTGTATTTTTTATGAATATTTTACAGACTCTTTTACTATTTATTATTAAAAGTGCAACTTATTTTAATCACAGACTCACCTTACCTGGGGTATTTTAAAATTTTTATTTGTTTTCCTATGTGGCTGTGCATTTTTATGTACTCGACATATCATGTCCATGTGCTTTGTATGCTGTAAAATCAATTGCTGTTCTGGGGACAGAAATACATGACGTTAAAGTCCCTTTCACATTGGGAGTGTGGAAATGCTCTTACATTCATTAT
>JBAMYA010044699.1:0-12266 GCA_037176975.1 Arrhamphus sclerolepis
TTAAATCCAGGTTAAAGACCCACCTGTTCTCAGCTGCATTTCAATAAAGTTCTGAATCTGCTGAATTTTACAACCAAAACAAAACAGTTTTAACTGCTGTTTTTATCTATTGTTTTTCTTTTCCTTTCTCTTCTACTTTGTTTTGAAATTTTAAATGATGCCTTTTATTCTGCACTCTTCATTTTTAATTGAATTAATTAATGATTATTTCTGTGTTTTATGGAACGATTTTATTTGCCTCTTGTGATTTTATGGAGCTGTAAAGCACTTTGAATTACCTTTTGTATGAATTGTGCTCTACAAATAAACTTGCTTTGCCTTAATCTAAAATGGAAAACAAAAGTATTGAAGTATTTCAGAAAAACAGCTAAATCTGTTCTGATATTTCTCTCTATTGTCTGTTCATTATCTGAATCTGACGAAGGTCACAGTGCCCTGCAAAGTACAACTCTCATATCTGGAAACTCATTTTCAGAAAGTGATCATTTAGATATGTGTAATTATGAGTTTTTCAGTCAGTATTCATGACAGGCAAATAAATGTTCTCCAACAATGAAAAAATTACTTCTTTGTCCTCACTTGTTTAATATAATATCAGTTACATTACAGTTATAACAGTTAATGTAATATTCAAAAATACTGCAGACAGAATGGCTAATCTTCCATCTGTGAATTTGTTCCTGGATAGTTTATGTCTCATTTTTAAGGTTTGTTCAATATAAGTGGTGTAAGCATTTCAGGAGCATTTCAACATAACATTCCTCATCCAAGGAGACGTTTGGGGGCTGAACGGTCACAGGAGGGTTGAAATGAAATCTTCCAATAGTTCCATGGAGCGAACAAAAGTGACACGAGGACCAGACTCGGTGTTGATGAGAGCTCGACTTTCTCCTCGTTTCAGTTTGATATGATGGAAACGTAACAAACGCAATAAAAGAACAAATGAGGAACATGTTTCTAAGTCACACTTGGGTGCTCGGCGGAAAAATTGCATTGTTTCAGAAACCGGTGACAAAAGGTGAGTTAATGTTCACAGTCTGGAGCCCTGCAGCCCCCACAATGCACGCGTAGGTCAATGATAGCTACGTTTTAAAGGTTGTAGCCTGCAGCAGGAAAAGACAGATAAACAGACCAATCCCCTTCCTCCTCCTCCAAGACCGAGTCCTGATTAGAAACAGCTTTTAGCAGTGAAGCAGATATCTTCAGTTTCCTGCCTTTATATCTCATTACATATCAAACTGAATTGAAAATTTAAAAATAAAGGAGCCCTAATTGGCCTTTATTTAACTAAGAATCATATCAGATAACAGAAGTCAAACTTAAAATGATTTTTAAAGTCTTTGGCTCTGAAGACAATGCAATGAATCTGATTATTCGGGAATCGGAATAATGATGAGCCCAAATGAAAAAGTGGTTGCTAGGCAACAGCTTCTGTAGATTTACAGCGTGTCAGAAATCCATGAGAACAGCGTGCAGAGTCAGCGGGTCATAACACTGAAGGTCGATACGGGAAGAAACGCGCCACTGCAATGATGTTCACAAGAACAAAAACTCACAAGGTGCTAGTCATCCATATGTATGAGTTTACCTTGGATGACATCATTTTGGCTTCATCTATGAGTTCTTCATGAAAAAACTTTGACAGATTCATTTTTCATTTTTAAAACGTTTGTAAAATGTACTTTGAACGTATTGAGTAACTAAGTACTGAGTATGCCAAGTTGGCTCATGTTTGGTAGCACATACGTGGCAACTGACTTTGTGAAGGGTGGGAGGAGACAGTTTGGTCTTTCTGCTACTAAAATAGCACCACAGCTAGTAAACTCTTACCTCACGGATGTTGGAGTACATTTACACTCTTTACAAATCAACGCATCACCCTTTACAAAACAACAATTCGAGGTTAGAAGAGCTGCATTCTTGCATGATAGTGGCTTAAAGCCACACGCTGTCTCACAATAGCAACAGCAATTTTAATGCAGCTTCCTGAGCTTTCTCCTTTTATTGTTTTATTGTTGTTTGTAAATTTGGCTGCAGAAACTGCAGAAGAGACTGAAGAGGCAGGTGGTGCAACATGAACTTTAAAGAGGACAGGAAGTTAGTCTGAGTTTGTTGTACAGGACAATGTCATGAATCCTTTTTCATGTGATTAAGTTAAACCTGGGCAATTTTACTGTAGAAAGATCAGGTTCAACATGATAACTTTGTCTCGTCTTGAACACCAGTCCTGAAAATGTCTGTGTATGGCTAGTCTGAAGGTCTAGAAAGGATGGAAGAGCTTTCAGCTATCATACTCATAGTATGGAATCAACTCCTAACCTCAGTCCAGTAGGAAGACCTCTCTATATTTAAGGTTAGACGGCAGATCTTCCTTTTTGACAAAGCCTTTAACTCCGAGGTCTCTTAGACCACCTCCTAGTTATGCTGCTATAGTCCGAGGCTGCTGGGGGAGTCTCTTAGACCACCTCCTAGTTATGCTGCTATAGTCCCAGGCTGCTGGGGGAGTCTCTTAGACCACCTCCTAGTTATGCTGCTATTGTTCACTGAGCATCTTCACCCTGTCTGAATGATCTCAGATTGTCCTGAAACATTTAACAGAACCAACGTTGTCCATCTTCTGTAGCCTCACTCTTTTCTCTTTTTTCAGCTGATGTCGTGGTGATGTTGCGCTCCCCCTCACCTCCCAAAGCTTCCATCTTCTGACCATCCTGGTGTTCACCTGCACCTGTAGACTGGTTTCCACTGTGGGGTGAACACTGGTGTAGCCGACCTGCAGTCCGACCTTCCAACTACCACATATTTATATATTTATACCAGATATCTGTATATTTTTGTCCCTCTCCTCTCTGTGTCCTTCATCCTCTCTGTCCTGTCTCCCTCCTCATGTCTTCCTTTACCCAGCTGGCTATCAGCAGGAGGGTCTCCCCTAGAACTGATGCAGGTCCTGGTCCAGGTTTCTTTCCAAGACGGAGTTTTTTCTGTCCACTGTTAGGCTTTGCCATGTGCTTGGGGGTCATGATCTGGGTTTCTGAGCAGCACCTAGAGACAACTTTGTTGTAAACAGACGCTATAAAGGTAAAACTGAATTCAACTGAATACGTCCCAGTCACACAGACTCAGCCTGCAACGCTCTGACTCGAGTCACTTCATCAAAATTCACCACAATCAGCCTGATTTTGAGAAGCTGGTCCCCTCCGTCCCGCCACATTTCCCCCGATTCTCCACACTGGTGGCACCATGACAGTACTTACTGCAGGTCTCTTCTGCTTCATCAGAGCCATCTGGGCATTCTGGTTCCCCATCGCACCGCCAGCGTCCCGGGACACACTGTCCATTTAAACAGGCAAACTCTGTGGGGGCACATGTTTTCTTGGCTGGTCAGAGACAGAAGAACAAACAAATAACAGATTGTGAGTAGCAAGTTAAAAATGATCTTTATTAAAAAAGAAGGAGAGCAGTCTGCAGCAGGGCTTCATCTCTGTAAGACACTGGCCCTTTAATCTGAATCCCAGCAATCATATCTCTGAGAGGAAATCTCCCATCATTCCTGTGCGTCCCTGTCCAGCAGCCTCCCTGGTTTTCCTGGTAGCCTTCACTAATTATCTCTAACCTACTTTCATCAGTCTTTATCATTTTGCTGACTCTCCATTCTCCTGTCTGCCTCTCCTCCTTCCATTCACACAACCTCCAAAACATTTCTCTCCTTCACATTTTCCATCACAGAACAGTGAAATGCAGGTTAATTACCTAACAACTCTTAATTATCCTCAAACTGCATGTGTAAATCTGCAAGGTCACAGGTGGATAAACATGTCAAGCGTAAAAGCCCAAAATATGTCCGGGAAAGGATCTGTTTAAAGCAACGAAAACACTTTGAAGATTTGGCTCCACATCCTCACCTACTTTCTCTCTGGAGCACCATGAAACGCTCCAACTCCACACGAGCAGCTTTAACGTCTACCTTCAGCGCCGAAGCTGCTGCCAGACAGAGAGACACAGCCGGAGGTCAGAGCCAATCAATTTCCTCAGCCTGTTACTCCAGCAGAACCTGGAGTGATAAATCACTGGCTACAAGCTCTCAGCAAAGTTGTCAGTTGTTGTTGTTGAGCAGCCACACATGTTCCTAAGCTGTCTGCAATCTTCAATTAGAAACAGCATTTAGAGATGTTCAGGAGATTAAGTCGAGGTGTGGTGCTGCTAGAAAATCCAGAAATGAAGCAGGAAACTCTCCAAGGCCTTCTTGGCTGTGATGCTGCAGCACCAGAGGCTTTTGTTCATCCTTCGCCTCCTTGTTGAAGGTCAGTGAGGTTCAAGTTGGGAGTCGCAGAGTCTTTCTTTTAAGAGGGGGACTTTTTAGGTAACCATGGTAACCAGGGTGCTGCATCATCGTTATGGGAAGTATGCAACTCCCTCTGTCTGAAGAAAAATGTACCTGGTGACCTTTGGACCAGAGACAGAAAGGATTATCTACGACTATCTGCCCACACTCAAAACAGAAACATAACAGTCTCTCAAATTCAGTTTGTAGATCACTGCAACTCCTCTCGACGTGCGCAGCAAACGTTAGTTCACAATTCCACACATGAGCACAGCTTCAGAGGTGGGGGGGGGCAACGAGGTAACGTAAATACATGAATGCAGCATAACTGGAAACTTAACAGTTATTATTGAATTCAATTATTCTAAATTGGTTCCATTTCATTCATGGCTTAAATTAAATATGGGCCCTTGATTATTTAGCGTATGTGTTATCTGTACATCTATTCGGTTTAGCTGCTGTTGTTTTTTTTCTCATTAGGTCACTATGATTTAATTCATTTCTAATGCTTTTACAGAATGTAATTCCTCCTTTAGTTCCCCACTTGCTGTTTTTATCTGTCGTGCATCACAGTTTCAGTTTTGTTTTATCTTGAAGCTGTATAATTTCAGTAATGATCCAATTATCTGGTCCTTCTTCTGACGTTCATGTTAGCTAGTTATCGCTCGCGCTGCATTCACGTTCCCTTATTTCTCGAGCAGGTCGCCTGTTTCCTGTGATGACCACTTCACCATCGGTTCCTTGTGGTACATCTGGTCCTGGTTTTGTCCATCCTACTGACGTCTGCAACGTAGTTTTTGGCACTCGTTTTGTTCTGGATCCTCCCATCGTCACGCCCTTATTTTTACATCTTCCCTCACAGATCAAAAACATCTAATAGTATGCCGTGTGCGACCAGTGCTTAGTTAATGATCACAGATAAATAAATGAATAAATGAATACATGCATTCATATATCAGCTGAACTCTCTGCTTCGTGTCTTCGTGTCTCCGTCGCAGCGCTCTGTAACAGCTGTCTGGGTTTCTGTCTGTAGATCAGGTCTTTGAGAAACCCAATCTGAAGCTTAAGTGAAGGACATTTTGGGGTGTTGAAGACAAATATGTTATATTTGACATTAATTCCCATGTTTAAGCCATGTTTCAAAGGTATCTGCACATTATGAAAACAGCAGTCCACATGAGGCATGAACGCTGCAGAGTCTGAGAACAAAAGCAGCATTTATGTTCCTCATTCACCCTGCACATGGTCAGAGGCAGGACAAGACTTTAGCTTTTCACCAATGCTGAAGCTCAAAGTTTACGCACAAACCTGTTCAGCTGACCGCTAATTCAGCTACGAGCACCAACACGTGTCCACGTGTCCACGTGGACAGTAGCCTGGACTTCTCCTAGAAGCTCTCATTTACATTTATATGCTCACAGTCACTTATTAATCATTACATTACTTTCTTGATAAACGATAAATGGCAACTTTGTGCTGTAAATGAGAATGGCTTTGGTTTTAATGCCACTGCAAAATCAAAAATCCAATGATTATTTATCCCTCCTGCTTTCACTTTACCTCCATCCAACCGGCTCCATTTTTCAGTCCACACACAGTTTATCGTCTATATTTTTGTCTTCACCCCACATAAATCGCTGCAAATGCCAGTTTTATCACTGAAAAAAACATTCTTTTCACCATAACTGCCCTATTTTGTTTTTGTTTGCTGGCTCCTTGTCAAAACTGAAGCATATCTGCATATGTATAAAAACACTTCTGACAGTTATTTTTCTTTACCAGAGTGGAGCTTAAATGCCACTCGTTTTCTCATTACAGGGCAGGAACGTGTGCTTTTGTTTAAAGGTGAAAAACTGGTGATGATGCAGCAAAGGGGGATTATGGGAAGCTTTTCAGCAGCTCTTCCCCTTAAATGTCTGAACCTATTAGTATTCTTAGACTATTAAAACATTTAAACTTCATGCTTCCTGCAGCACTTAAGAACACAAAAACCTCTTTCAGATCATAAGATGTATTCATCACAAGGGCCTGTGGATCGCATATACCGTGCATAATTTTCCCTCAAATAATTTCCCTGAAATGTACCAAACTGCACATTTACAGGAATATAACTTAACAATGTTAAATGCTGCAGTTGCAAACAGGTGTGACTAGTCAGTTCAATAAAGACATGCACTTATACATTATCATATATTGTTATATATATATATATATTATACATTAGGCACCATGGGTGGTCAGCAGACCATGTTTTGGTTTGTCTCCTGTTGCCGTGACAACTGAGCTGAGAGAGTTGCTGCTTCACCTGCAAGTTCAGTTCAGTAAAGGAGAGGAATATTCTTAGCTGGCACGTCTGGAGTTGTGGGCATTGCCAACTTCAGGTTGAACAAAACCAAATTTAAAGTCATTTAAAAAAAAAAAAAAGCTATTTATTTTTACACTTTGGTCTTTACTTGAGTTAATGTGGAACGTTGATGTGCAGGGAAACACACTGAAACTGCAAGCGTTTCAGCTCCATCTCAAAAAAAAAAAAGATCTCCATGTTCATTACACCACCAGTTTAACAAAAATAAGCTTCTCTTTTCTGCATACCTAAATCCATGCTTGAGTACTAACATTGTTCTAATTCTTCCCACTTCAGAGAGACACATAAAGAGAGATAAGGGCAGAATTGTAAAGCTGAAGTGCTGCGGCGCGCTGGTTCAAACTGTGCTTCAGATTTTATATGACTGAACGTCAGTCTTTGAAAATCTCACACTGATCCCCTGCAGGTCAAACGTGGCCTCGTCACGCAGTTTCTCTCTGAGCTTCTTCCCTGATCCAGCTGAGCTCTCTTCTCATTTCAGTCAAGCTCTACGGGGGCCACGGTTCACCAGGCAATAATTACCCAAGCCAGCTCGCGCCATCTGCTTGGCGTGACTTTCTGTTTTAATTACAAGAAGTTTTCAGACGAGAGGCTCTTGAGGAGGGGGCGTGCTCCTGAGAGTGGGATGAAGAGGAAAATGACGAGAGACTCGGCAAGGAAGCAACGCAAGCGAGCGACTTCTCTTCCAGCGGTACGTTTTTACAGATGTGGCTTCAGAAACACATGTGAGAGACGAGATCAGAGCTGTTCAAGTCACTGATCAGAAACATTACAAACGGGATGTGACTCAGGCAGAACGAGGTCATGTACGGGGGAGTTCATCCACCCGTGTTACGTCTCCTGGAGGAGGTACGACAACAAGGAGCTCCACGCTCCAGCAAGCCCACCTGGAGCCTTCGCTTCCGGCAGTGATGTCATCATTTCTCATTCCTCATACCCTTCTTAAGCACAGCTAGTTTTGATGTGCAGCTCGCACATGTAAAGTACGTCGGGCTTGCTCACGTATGGAGACGACTGACGGCTCTGCTGCTCCTCCCACAAATGCATGTTGCTCACAAATGTGGCGCCATTTAAAAGGAAAATAAAGCGACTCTCCAACTGTAGAAGAAGAAAGAAAACGACAGAGAAATACTCTAACAAACACAAAATTCCTTAGTTTTGATTCAATTTAGATTATCTTACAATTCTGGTGGAGTTGAAATAAAAGCGTAGTTTGAGTATGCAAGTGTGAATCTGAGATTCTGATTGAACAACTGAGCCCATCAAAAAGTGTTTTCTCTCATTGGATGATGTTTAAGAGCAGAGAGGCAGAGAGCTTCTCTGGATACTGAAGTCTGTTATTTCATGTTGGCGACCACGAGAAGCTCATTGGTAATGCAGAGATAAACAGCTTCTCCTGGGTATCAGAAGACAAATGGTGTCATTAGTCGACGTCATTAGAGTGTTGTTGACGCACCAAACACGTATCTTGTTAGCTGAACCAGGATGCAAATGACCTAACCTTCCAAAATTAATGGGACACCATCGTGCCGTTGACGCCCCTAAATCTGGGACAGGTCCTTCTTGAAACTGTTTTCTCTCTCTCTCTCTCTCTCTCTTTGCAAGTAATTATAGAATTTAATTTGGTTCATCTGAGGGTTGAGGTTCTCTCTGGAGAAGGTTGCACACAGAAACGCTGCTCAGTTTTCCTTTATGTTTCTATGCTTGTTTCCATCCAGCTCAATTACTTATCCAGTGAAGGGGTGAACCGTGAGACCTGTTAATCCCGTTATCTGTTCTTATCTCGCTTTAGAGCAAGTCTCCTATCAGCCAGGTCTGTGTGGTTGGCAGGGAGCCGCAGGAACCGGCGGTCAGCGCTGACCGATCAACTATTGATCCAACATTGCAGAGCCATAGACTAGTGGCATTTGCAGATTAAATCTTCTGGTTGTTTGGGGGGGGGTTTGTCTCTAAAGCCATATTTTACATTTAAGACAAACTGCAGATCAAATGTCAGAGATAAAGATCAAGTGAAGGTAAGAGAAAGATCACTAAACTCTAAGTGATCTGTATATTTGGACTGTGCTTTGTGTTTTGATGTATATTTAAGGGATATATAAATAAAACTGGTGTTACTTCAGACAGTTTGACTGCAGCGTGGAATTTATTTTTTCTTATCTTTCCTGATGGTTTGGCCTTTTCTCCAGTCTAGGTTTGGGGTCCTGTTCCAGTCGCCTCTTGTGTGCAGCAGAGCTTTACAGCATCACACACCAGCGGCGAGAAAACAGTCAGAGTTACACTGGACATCACGGCAGAGGCCACAAAGACACTCAAGAACGTCACGTGAGCGAGTAAGAGCCCAAACCAGAGCAAATGTGAAGCCCCGTTCACTTCCCCGCCCGGTGAATGCATGCAGGGCTTAAAGCCAAAACTAATCCCAGGACTGAAAATTTCAGACCATGTCCCATGCAAAATGTGAGTTGTGAAACGTTGTGAAAGATGACCCCCCCCCAACCTCACTTCAGTCTACTCTTGTCCTAGAGAGGGACACAAATTTGTGTGTTGTGTAAGAGAAATCTATATCTATCTATATCACTATGGGAGAAAGGCAGGGGTCCACCCTGGACAGGTCGCCAGTCCATCGCAGCCAATTCTAATACTCATCTTGAAATGACTGTAGGGCTTGACTATTGTGACATAGGATGGTTGAACAGGGTATTTATCCTTTTCTGTGATGTCATATATAAACAACTAAATTTTGGTTTTGTCTGTAAAGCCTCAGAAGTTTCCTAAAAACCTCTCAGAAAGGTGTTAGATGGGGATTTTAAACGTGTAGTTTGCACCTATTTGGAGCCTTTTGGGTTTAACTGGCAACCTCAATACGAAATGCAAGCACTTGATGCTGATTGGCTGCCTTTGCTGGGTTCAGAAAATAGACAGAGCAACTTTCTACAGCTATGGAACAGAATTTAGAGTTTATGGTCCAAAAAAAAAAAAAAAAAAGGGGTCCAAGACCCAAGCTCGTGTACTTTCTGTCCAAATCCAAACTCTATACCCGACCTGAACTCGGGCCGGGTATCTAGCCGAGTTTGGGCAGAGAATTCAAACTCTATTTGCTATGTTGTGATCATTACGCCATAGCTTTACATATAATAGAAATATTATTTTAAACAATCTTATATGCCACTATATCAAGCACGAACAGATGAAAGTGGTGGGAATCAGGGCCTGATACCCAGCCCGAACTTGGCGCCGCACCTGGTCGGTCTGGTCCCGACCTGCCAGCTCAGCTAGTCGATCTGCTAGCTGATTGCCTAGCAATGCAGTGGGCGCCAGTCGTCAAGCCACAGCGGTGCTACAGAGACCCTCTCTGTTCTTTTTTTTTTTTTTTTCCATTGGATCCGCGGTCATAAAAAAATATCCCTGTAAAATACCCGGGACGGAGAACTTTAAGCCCTGCGAATGGCGGAACATTTTGCTCTGCAACACTTGCTCTACTCTGTCACACCTCTGTTACTCCTTCCCAAGGTGGAACAGAGGTGGAAACAGAGCTCTGTGACACATTTTTATGTCTCGGCTTCATGCTTCCTTAATCTGTCAGCATTTTTCTGTACTTCCCACATTAACTTTTAATAACACGGAAAAGATTTTGTGTGTCATCAACAGGAAATGCTGAAACCAAAGATGAAAATGTGGATGTAGAAACTTAACAAGGGAAAATGTCCAAAAGAGGTCATGGTTTTCAACAGAGGAGACGCTGCATGGTTAACAAGGAGACCTAATTAATGAAACAGTAAAGTCTGCATTCAGACCTGAGGCAGACTGTCAGAGGTGAGGAGGTCTACCTGTGCTGTTCGCTGCTCAGCATTTCTCCTAACCTTGTGTACTGGTCAAAGACACATACTGTGCTAATTATAGTCCTCAGCTTCCTAAAAAAAAAAAAAGAAAGAAAAAAAGACTGTTTTCCCTCCCTGTCGGGTCACATTGGCACAAACACCTCAAGCAAGAAAGTGGGAGCCTCAGCAAAGCTCCTTCACGTCTTTGAGGAGGCCTGACAGTGATTTATACTGAGGACATATTAGACTCTGCTTGGTTAAAGCCCCAGAGAATCACCCGGAAGGTACGACAGCGCATGACCAGGCGAGGAGCGCAGGTGGTGGTGCACCAGAACCAGGGAAGGTCCAGCACCTGAGTCATCCAGAAGTTTAAAAATGGACGGGATTTATTTATTTATTTAATCCATGCTTGTCTGAAGGTTTCCTTCCTTCTGCTCACACGGAGAGCATGCAAGGAGAGCACACACACACACACACACACACACACACACACGCACACACACACACACACACACACACACAGGTCCGTCACCACATGACGTCTGCCTCACCTTCTGCTTCACTGTTTTTCTCCCGTTTCCTGTTTTAGAGAAGCCAAACATGATTGCTGTCCATATGTCATCATGGTCAGAGCTCCACAGCGTCTTTAAATACGCTGTAGCTTGTAAATACGCTAAAGGAGAGACACACACCCACCAACATCTCAACATACCGTAGAAGGAAGCATACAGTATACGCTCTCGTCTCATCGAGGGTCTACATCAGCGCTGCACTCCACAGACCTCTAAAAACTGTCTTTTATAACTTTAGAACGATGACGTATTTCAAGTATAATAGATGTTTTAGGCCTGATTTATGCTCCTGCGTTGCTCTCTAATTCCACTACCAACCACCAGGTGGCAGTGTGGGTTCCTCTTCTGCAGCGCTGTAGCTCCTCTTGTTTATTATTGTTATTATCAGCTCAGACACGTCACCAGAGCAAATGACGTATATTTTACATGGGTTGGAGATGATAAATGCTGAGTATGAGTCGTTTTTACAGACGTTGCAGAAAACCCGACTTGAAAACGATGAAGACGACGTAGCAGCTGGAAACTCAAAGATGAAGAAGTAAAAGTACATTGATGTGACACTAAGTTCTATTTCTTTGACACATAAATCAGCCTTTAAGCGTTGGGCTCTCTGGACTTGGACCAAGACCAGAATTCAGGCAGACGCGGCTTTTCTATGTCTAGTTTTGGACGTCTTTGGTCCCGTCTGTCCTGACTGTTCACACCAGTGTCTCGTCGGCCCCAGAGAGTGTGTTGCCTCGTCTGTCCGTCTGTTTGCTACTCCACCGTGTTTCTATACTCCCCGCGGTTTAGTTATATTTTCAAAAAAAAAACAAAAAAAAAAACACAAAATATATGTCTCTTTAAAACATGGTGGACACAAGTGTGGTGGCGGAATAATGTCTTCCAGGAAGTTTGGTGGGATATCAGTTAGATCAGATTTGACCTGCATGTATCTGGCACAGAGGAGGAAGCAGTTTAACGCTGCTGAGACAGTGGTGATGTTGTAGAGAGCTGGACACGTCTTTCGTCCCTGTGATTCATCGCAGGCGGCTGAATGGACGGCAGTCACATAATGAGCTGACCTATATTAGCTGGCAATACTTCATTAAGTGTTATCCCACATGAACAGCTCACTTCTCTATTATTATTTAAAACCAGCACAAAGAAAATGTCCTGTTAATGTGTGTTCATTAGACTTAGACAGCTTTGATATA
>JBAMYA010044700.1:0-12266 GCA_037176975.1 Arrhamphus sclerolepis
CCTACACAGCCGTCCGACACACACACACACACACACACACACACACACACACACACATATATATATATCTATATATATATATATATAGATATATATATATACACATATATATCTATATGTATATATAGATATAAATATACATACATATACACACACACAGTTAAAATTTTATGAAATTCGTGTAAGACCACTGGAGCTGAAATGTACCTGTAAACTGAAACTTCTGGAGAGTTTGCATTCGGCATTTTGCGTGTGAGAAAAATGACATATACATCAGAGGGATAAGGCCCAGTTGGGGAGAAGGGAGGAGGGGAGGAGGGTGGGGAGGTACTATTGCTATGGAAACAACTCTGTTGCTATGTTCCTGAAAGTGAATTCAAAAGGTACAGTTCTCCGGTCCAGCTATGCATCTGCTCTGCAGGAAATTCATCAGAAATACGGCCACTACACGTTTTCAGAATCTGAGGCACTTGCTAACCTACACGTCTGTCCTTGCATGACCCCTCACTTCATTGATTACTGCAAGGCAGGGAGGACGCACAAGTTTATACTTAGACCCCTCAATTACAGCAGTGCATGTAAACAAGTGATGCTTGAAGGGAATAATTATGATCTCTCTTTTACTGTACTGACAGGATGTGCAAGGAGATCCAAGAAAAGAAAATACCACCTAATGTTTCATGTTTCAAAGTGAAGAAATATATCTTACTGATTGAATGAATCAGTACGACAACCTTTAACATTTTTAACAATTAATTTTCTTTAAATATTAATTCTATAATGTGTGCTCCAAACATTGTGTCTCCTTGTTAAAACCCAATCATGTCATTAGTTTGCCATAAAATTTGATCTGATCACCAAAGTAATTATTCAGACACATTCAGGTTGTCTGGTATTAACAAATCTTTTAAGCTTAAATGGTCGACTCTGTTTGGGGTTAAGGGCTGGGTTGTGGCTGGGCCACCCCAAACGATAGTTTTCCTTTTCCTGAAGCTAATCTGTACTAGATTTACTTCCACGCTAACAGTCATTGTCTTGCTGAGTCACCCAGCTTCCACTAGTGGCCACTAACGTTATCCTGTAGGATATTTTGAAAACCTTGGAAATTCATTTCCCCCTTGATAAAGGCAAGTTGGTCAGGGCCTGATGTAGCTAAATAAACCCTTATCATGATGCTCCCGCCACCATACTTCACCAGCAGGATGTCTGATGTTGGTAAGCTGTGCCTTTTGTTTTTTTTCACCACATAGTGCTAAATATTCTTTCCAAATAATAAATATTCTTTCCAATGGTATTGCAGATTGCCAAGTGCTCACTCCAGGGGTGGCGTTCCGCCATAAAAACCCTGCTGGACTAATGGACAGAGATGTTTGTCAGTTCCAGTGATGTCAAACCTTCAGCTTTTAGTAATGGGTTCATGTTTATCTCATTGAGGGTTCTGTGTTGTACCTTTGAAGCCATCTTGGCTGCGTGTCCACATCTAGACTGAGTAACCAGAGTATGAAGTTACTCCATTTATTACCACAGGTTGCCTAAATCAGGAATGATGGCTACCTAAAAACATTGAGATATATGCTATCCTTCTCCAGCCACATGTGGATCAGCAACTCTTGATGCCTTCAGAGATCTCCTTCTTGTGAAGCATGATTCACATCAGCAGATGATCTTATGAACCAAAGGCTTAAACATTTTTTTTTCTTCTACCAGTCCAACTATCTCCAAACCACACCTCCAACTGTATTTTAAGTGTATTCCAAATGCTCAAACTACTGACTCCAATTAGCTTTCATTGAAATAAGTCAATTATTAATTTTACTCCAACTTTAGATATTTATTGGGTTTTCTCAGTAAAGATGTATATAATTATTATATAATTATAATTATATGAAGTATATATAATTGCTTGTGCGTAATTAGGTTCATCCTGTTGTGTTTGCCTATTATTTGGTCTCAGATGAAGATAGATCACATTTTATGCTAGCCTCATGCATAGAGCCATTTCATTTCAGAATGTCCACATGATTTTCCTTTCCACTGTACCAACACTGATCATGAATAATCTTCTAACTGGGCACAGCCACCTGTCATACCAGCAGTAAGCAGGACAACAACAGTAGTTTCACATAACACATACAGTACATTGGAACATCATGCACTTCTCACTGCATCACAAATCCATTTTTCTTTTTTTTCTTTTTTCTTTTTTTAGCAGGAGCATGACAATTTTTCCACCTTGTCCAGGGCTCACCAAAAGTCACTGAAAGCTAATCACAGGTGGTCTTAAAATTGCACTTTTTTCTTTTTTTAAACAAATGTATCTAAAATACAGGTGAAAGCCAGTATCAGATGAACATTCTGACTTTGTGGGTTTTGTGCTACTCGCCCAGCTCACACAGGCTGTAATCTTCATGTAATTACTGAATGGCTGAAAGCATGGAGCAAACTCGTATGTGCGCTTTCAGTCTCGCAGGCAAAAAGCCCCGGGAGCGTGGATATGCTGTGCTCACCAAATCTCATGACAATATGCCCATTAGATTATGGGATGTGAGGTATTGCCTTATGCAAAGCTGCCGTTTGAGCTTTAAGGCTATGTATGAGAAAAGTAAACAGAATGTCCAAAAATAGTTCTTTATTTGCTGTCTTTCAGAGAAGACAAGTTTCAACTAGTGGCTGCTTAAAGTCAGCACTGTGTGTGGATAGTGAGAGAATGACATGGCTTTCTTTCTTTCTTCGTATCTATATCTACCTAATGTTATATGATAACATCCCATAAAAAAACATTTTCTTGTATCCTCTTACATTGTGGCATGTGAATGTTCTCACACCCACATCTGTTGGCACCTGACATGAGAAAGACATCTGTTTATTTTGTTTACTTTTGTATAAATTCTGTATAAATTTGACAGTGATTCTGAGTCTAATGTTGTCTCACTGGGTTTTATTCCGAGGATCAGTAAATATCATGAATATTTACTCATTAGATTTCAGTTCATTGTGGCTGATTGGTTAGCGAGGTACGCTGGCTCCCTTTAGTCTTTGTTGTCCATTTTAATGAGTTAGCCACCAGAAAGCCCATTTATTTGTCAGGCTGGTGGAGCACAGCAGCTGTGTCGCTGTCAGCTGGTGAATTCATTCTGCTGCCCTGGTGTCTCTCTGTCGCTTCCCTGTTTCCTCGCTTGCTGCAGTCCAGCGGCCCTCGACTTTGTGTTCACAATGGACATTTCATTTGTTTCTCTTATTACTTTGCAAGCAGGCTTCGATTCCTGATGTCACACCCAACCGCTGGAATGTCCGTCCATGACTGAATCAGAGAAGAATAAGGAAATTGGTTTTGTTCATTTATTTGAAAACGGCAAACAAGGTCACCTCCACACAGACTATCAGGTAGAAAACATGGAAAGTTTGTAGAAGAGAGGAAGACCGACACATGTACTTTTTCATTGTATACATTAAATAAACTATTTAAAGCAGGAAAAGTAAAGCTAATTTGTGTCATACCAGTAAAAGCAATTCGACGTAATTTCGACAGGTCTATTTTCTTTTTCATTATGCCATTTGAAATTATGGTGTAATTTGGTTTTACAAGACACATTTTGGTTATAATTCTGGGATTCCAGTTTTTTACTTCATACTTTCAGAAACTACAACAGTCTTACATATCATTACAGCTACAGTGACTCTGAACTGAAAATTGTGGCCAAAACATAGACTTTTATTGCAGCTAAACTGAAAACCAATGCTGTGACACAAGGTGTGTCTGTGAGTGAGGTTACAGCCGTTAATCTTTCCATTTGGTTTCTATTTATTCAAACATTCCAAGAATCAAGGAGTGCCCTGATTGGTACTGAAAAGCATTGTAAATGGAGTGAAACTGATACTGTTTAGGCACATCATGAACATGTTTTTCACACTTTTTATTTATTTATTTTTTTAATGTGTGTGTGACGTGTGTCTCTGCTCCCCTCAGGCCCACTGCCAGAAACGTCAAAGGGAACGCATGTAATCGTACCTCTGGTGGAGGATCTGCAGGATGATCGCTGGGAGGCTGCAGTCGTGAAACAGGATGACAGAAGAATAAAGCTGTCAGTGAATTCACCGCCAACGGCTGTCGTTGGCAGATATCGACTCACAGTGGAAACAAATTGCGCAAATGGCCGCGCTGTTTCCACACACGACCCCGCTAATGACATCTACATGCTGTTTAACCCCTGGTGTGAAGGTAAAGCAGGTTTTACTGGGACTGCTGTGAGGGACTGTGGGACTGCCAAAGTAACAAAAGCACCTCAAAACACTGATTCATTCTTTGCTTTTATAAAGTGCTTAGGACAACAACAAACACAATTAACTCACAAATTAACACAATCAAAGCACAAAAAGTGGAAAACTGTATTGAATAAGTCAGTTTGCTACAACTAGTTCAGTTGTAGTGATGCCAGTAAGTGGTTGGAATAGATTTTGGCATTACCATCCTTTACAATTTAGGAAAAATACCCCTGTAAAGAGTACACTCTGTCCATGGCATCTAGACTTTGAAATCACTTGTCATTGTATTTCACAAACTTATCATCACTTCAAGGCCTTAACAGGGACACACCATTATTTCTGAAAAAAATAAATAAATAAATGTTAGCGCTAAATGTGTGTGTATCTGGTAACACTTAATCATTAATTCAAGGTCATAGATAGATGAAAAAGACATTTCGGAAAATGAAATAATTGAGATCCTGACTAAAAAAAAATCATCATAAAATTGGAGTTAAAAGAATAAGAAGAAGAAAAAAAGGAATATAAAATGATTTTTATGTCAGTATTCTGTGGTCATGCTTCAAAGCTTTTCTTTCTTGGTCTCTATCAGATGACTCTGTGTTCATGGACTCTGAAGAGGAGATCAAAGAGTATGTCCTCAATGATGTTGGAAGAATCTACTACGGCACTGAGAATCAAATTGGAGTGAGGACATGGGTCTACGGACAGGTGAGTTCACACTGTCAGTGGCTGATAAACAGGGAAGCAGAATGTTCCCTCCTTATTTATGCTGTGCTTTTCTCTCTTTCACGCTCAGTTTCATGATAACATTCTTGCTGCCTGCCTCTTCGTCTTGGAAAAGAGCAGAACGCTCAACTCTGGATGGGGAGATCCAATTAATGTGGTGCGAATCATCTCAGCCATGGTGAGACTGCACACCCTTCATACACATCTTCATAATTTAGAATGTTAAAGCCACAGGAAGTTGCCCTGCTATATTTAATTGCATAATTGCGATTAAATATATTTAGATCCAACATTTAGACGTCATGCAATTGTGATTGCAGTGTGACTATTAAAATATGTAAACAGATTCACCACCTGCAGATGCTAAAATATGTTGAAACATAAGCTGAGTCAAACTTTTCTTCATGCGCCACGAGCAGGTCAACGTTTTCAGTAATCCTGTGAAACGTGTAGGGAGACAGAGTGCAGTGTAGACAGAAACAAATCGAAATGGATTGCAAATCATTGCAACTCTTCATTGAAACACATCAATGAAGAAAAAATGCTGAAACTGAGAGATTTGATTGCTCTTTGAAAAAGCAATCAAATTTAGACTTAAAAGTCATAGATGCTGGTGTTTGAGCTGTTTTTTCTTAACAAGCCAGGTGGTTCTTCTTCATTCTAAAGGACACAGAATTTTTCATTTGCATAAAAATGCAAAACCACAGGGCTATTTTCTATTTTCCTTCAGTTCATAGTGAGGTCAGGCCCTCAAAAACAAAAAAAAACAACCATAAAGTTGTTAAATTTCAGTCTTTTATGCCCTCTTTGATCTGTTATTCATTGCAATCTTCCACCTTTCTGATTGTTTGCACATCCTTTTATTCAGTTCCAGAAACCAAAAAAAAAACATATTTAAAAGCATGTCCCTGAATTTCCCTCACTCACACAGAGCCGCCATTGTGAATGTGGACTACTTGTTTTGTTATTCTGAATGAAGCTTTTACATAAATTAATCTTTTTGTTTTTTAATCTCCGGAGGTTAGATGTTTTTAAGTTGACTACTGCATTTGTCATGAATTTATGTGGAGCTTGTAAATTAATGAGAGGTGACATTTTCCTTTTTGACTGGGAAAAACAAATTCTTGGAATAGAGTTTATAGATCAAGTAAAAAAAAAAAAAAAAAAAAACAATCTCTGCATTTCTTCAGATCAACTCTCCAGATGACCTTGGTGTCGTGGAGGGAAACTGGTCAGGAGACTATTCAGGAGGAAATTCTCCCACAGTGTGGAGTGGAAGTGTGGAAATCCTGCTGCAATATCACAAAAACAAGGGCATCCCTGTTAAGTACGGCCAGTGCTGGGTATTTGCTGGTGTGGTCACGACAGGTAAACTGGTTCTTTGTATTTTTGTAAGCATATCAGATGTGCTTGTGTGCATGTGTGACATTTGTGTTATGACTGCTTTCCCTCCAGTTTTACGGTGTTTGGGCATTCCCACTCGAACTGTGACCAACTTCAGCTCGGCTCACGATACAGACGTCTCCTTGACAACAGATGTATATGTTGATGAGAACCTGGAGCCAATAGAGCACCTCAATAGAGACTCCATCTGGTATGCCTCCTCACCAGCTTTCACAGCGTACAGCAGCTGCAGCTGAAGTCTTTGTGACACCGAGAACTATTTACTTTATTAAACTTATGTTTGCTTGCAGGAACTTCCACGTGTGGAACGACTGCTGGATGAGTCGTCCAGACTTGCCATATGGCAATGGAGGCTGGCAGGCTGTTGACGCCACACCTCAAGAGACAAGCCATGGCGTGTTCCGCTGTGGGCCGGCATCTCTCACCGCTATCCGCAATGGTCAGGTCTATCTCAAACACGACTGCCCCTTTGTCTTTGCTGAGGTTTGTGGAATTTATATTTTCCTTCAGAAAATTGCTATTTTAGATTTTCATAATTGACAGTTTTTTTTGTTGTTGTTGTTTTTAAGACTGAAGTAACATAAATAATGTGTTGTGTCCTGATGCTGCACCAGAGTGCACCATCACAGTATACGTGACAGTGTTTCCATCAGTGCACAATGTTATTTCGTAAACCGCTTTCCTGCTCCCTTTGTTGTGCATTCAGGTGAACAGTGATAAAATCTACTGGCAGAAGAATGCAGATGGAACTTTTAGTCAAATCTTCAGTGAGAAGAATGTTGTGGGTCATTGTATCAGCACCAAGGCTGTTGGCTCAGACGAGCGCATGGACATAACACACCTTTACAAATACCCTGAAGGTATAATCGAAGAGCAGAAGATCAAATAAAAACTGAGGGCTCTTGTCAGAAATCATTAGCCCCCCCTCAGCTATTATTGCTGTAACATGTATTGAATTACAATTCCTGCTCTCTCTCAGGCTCAGAAGAGGAGCGCATTGCTGTGGAAACAGCATCTAAATATGGTTCCAAAGCAATAGCTTATGCATCACCCACAGCAGAGGATGTCTCTATCGAAGTGATCATGGACGGGGAAGGTCCTAAAATGGGAGAGGATGCAGAGTTGACCATCAAGTTGTTGAACAAAAGCTCAGATCAGCGTAAGGTCTACCTACATAGCCAGTTGGCAGTCATGTACTACACAGGAGTTCATAAATCCACAGTCAAAAAGGACAAAACAGAGCTGGAAATGCTTCCCAATGAGGGTAAGTGGCAGATTCCAGTACTGTGAAGTAAAACCAACAACCAGTTAGCTTAAATAAGGCTAAAGTGGGAAAACAGTTAGCCAGGTTTTGTCCAAAAAAACCCAAAAGTAACACACCTACTGGAATCATGACATCCCATTAACACATCAACGCCTTGTGTTTCCGGTCTACAGAGAAGATACTAGCGTGGGGCCTGGAATACAGCATGTACAAGGACCAACTCATAGACCAGGCTGCCCTGATGCTGACCCTGTCAGGCAGGGTCCAGGAAACAAAGCAGGTCCTGGCCACTCAGTTTAATTTCAGACTCAAGACCCCAGACCTTGTCATAAAGGTAAGAAATACAACTCACCAGGAAAATATTACCGTGTAGAAGATCAAATTCCAGATCTGACTTTTGTCCGTTACCTCTTTTGCTGTCACATAGCCAATTGGGAAGGCTGTGGCTGGAAAGAAGATGTCAGTGGAGATTTCCTTCACTAACCCCCTACCACAGGTGCTAAAAGCAGTGACATTGAACATGGAAGGACTCGGCCTTCTGCGAGCTCGAAAAATTGAATATGGGTGAGTTGGATATACTTTTTTTTTGTATCCACCTCGTCTATTTTTCTAGTTCGTAATTGCAACTGTCATTTCCTGTCTCCCACTTCAGAGATATCGGCAGCTATGCCTCCATCACTCTTAAAGAACACTTTGTCCCAACCCTTCCTGGACCAAGGAAATTACTGGCTTCTTTGGACTGTAAGCAGCTCACACAGGTTCATGGTGTGAGCAACATTACAGTGGAGGACTAAAGCAGCGTCACTTCATAGTGATGTATAAAGAGAAGCACTTTCATTCTGAATGTTGACACTGCCTCACTGTGCTGTAGGCTGAATTCTACTTTCTTCTTAATGATGAAGTCTTTTTTTTTCAGATATTTCTATAGAAAGTCAGTGTTTAAATTTACACCTCTGTTACAATGTATGGCTGATTTATTTTGTGCAGGAATTGTAAAATGTAAAATGACCATCTTTTTTCAGATTATGCAAAAAATATTATAAGCTTGCATTAGATTCCTGTTAATTATGATGCTAATACAGAAAACAGGTGAGGTTTAATTACAGTTTCTACTCAAGAGTATCATCATAGTAGAAGATGTTGGGCAGTGTTGCAGCTCTAATGAAGGACAAATGCTTTTTTAAGGATGGAATCATCATTTGAATCATGTTTTGTATTTATATTTGCTATATATTTATTTTTTATCTATTTTGTCATGCATTAACAGTAAAAATATTTGTATTTTACATTTTCTACTGAATTCTGAAAATGAATGTACTATTAAATTAACCGGTACTTTGAAATGTTTGGACCTGGTGATATTTATTGATGTCAGATTCCAGTTATGGTTACAAAACCCTGTGTCGTTACCCATCGTTATGGGGCTGCTTCACCTTTATGGCTATGACTAAAAAGGATAAAAGTGCTCAGTTTTGTTGGGCAGAATTTCAGCACAAATTAATCAGCTCACATGATTTAAAAAAGTGATACATTATTTTGAAAGCAAACTGAATTGCGAATGAAATATGTTTATACTGTACTTACACTGTATATACCTATATAATATCTTAACAAATATTATTATATAGGTAATCTGCAGTGTGTGCAGTGGAATAGAAATAACTGTTGCTGGTTTTAATTTAAAAACTTTTTGATCCAAGATGTCATTAGCAGCTCTGCAGACATCTTGGTTGTTTTGAGTTGTGGCTTTTGGATCTCCCGGTATGAGTCATTGCATAAAGCCTCAAACTTGTTGGAACTAACGCAGTTTGATTCAGAAACATGAACTCTACCGGAAATAGCTGTGGAATTCATATCTCACTCAAAAGCAACTCAAGTCAAAACTGCATGTTCGCTTCAAAAATAAATCTTGTCTTTCCTTTGAGGCCAAAAAGAAACTTGTTGCCACCACTTTTATGTATATACTGCATCAGGGCAATGGTGTAATGCACTTGCATGCACTTTTAGAATATTTAGATGTGTTAGAACAGACCATGGAGTACTTAGGTTCTACACAAACATACACGATCAAATATTGCATGTGCAGTTGAATTTAGGATGTTCTGTTTTGCCCTATAATGCACTAACACTAACTAACATTGCCATAATCTCTCAAGATTCTTGTTCTACTCACAACTTATCTTTAGACATACATCTTAGAAAAAAAGAAAAGAAAGAAAAGACTGCATTTGTTCCAAAGGACATTTCTTTTTACACTTTCCCAGTTGCTCTTGTTCAGAAAAATGGCACATATTTATGAAGATCTGTTTGCCTGGAATCAGCTGCAACTCATCGGAATTTTAAGGACCTTTTCTGATTGAATTCAAAAAATTTTGAGATACGAAAAAAAGAAAAAAGAAAAAACTTATTATGGAGTATACTAAAAAGAAAAATCCCCCAAAGCACAATATGATGTCTGTGTGCAGATAGTTCATTACTGCACACAGGTAGAGGCAGTAGTATTTTTGTCACATCTTCTACGGTGGGATGAGGTCTCGTGCTACAAGACAGATGAGGGTGGTCGGTACCCTACATATTTTTCTGCCTCTGACAAGTGATGGACAGATCAACATAAACAGTGCAGGCCTCCACGGAGCATCTAGCTTCTGGGGCATTTATATTCCTACTCTCCTCCTACACAGAGAGAACAGGTTGTGGCAGTCGTTGTGCACACGAGCAATGATTTGGAAAAAAAAAATGTTTTGACGTTGCTGGATTTTCAAATGAGCAATCTATTTCACATTAGGATGCCAACAGTGGTGCTAAGAGCCAAAACTTGAATTACCTACCTGCATATATGTATGCAGTACTGTATGAAAGTCTTAAGTTGCTTGTTGCCTTCCTCAGAACAAGGCACAGACTTACTACTGACTTGCTTCTGTGTTTTTCCATTTCTTTTAATAGTTAGTCATAAATGTGCAGTGCTCAGCATAAATGAGTACACCCCCTTTGAAAAGTAACATTTTAAACAATATCTCAATGAAAAACAAACAATTTCCAAAATGTTGACAAGACAAGGTTTAATATACATTATAAAACAAACATAAACATTATAAGTTAGACAGATGCTATATTAAACTTTGTCTTGTTAACATTTTGGAATTGTTTTTCTTTTTCATTTATATATTGTTTAAAATGTTACTTTTCAAAGGTATATGTATATGTATATGCATGTATGTACATATATATAAATATCTTGGCGGATTTGCTCCATATCCCCCATATCCTTCCTTCAGCGTATCCACTTTCTACCAAATAAATGGTCAAAGCAAAGAACCTCATGAATGTTTCTGCATATATATAAACTGCTGCCAGCAATCACAGGCAGCCTGTTCTCTGTGTGGAACCAGGCCACTGTGCCACTAAATTTGTCAGAACCATGTTTGAGCCACACATAATTTGTATATTGATCAAATGCACAATTTTACAATTGATACAGACAAATTAATCTTCACTCTGAGCACTTTTAGCAATGGTTACATTTGTGAAACTGAATATTGCTGTAAATTGTCTTTTAATGTTGTTCTCCACACTTTAAGGTGTGCTGACTGCCATATCATTAAAAAGAAAGGATGAATGTCTGTAAAAACACATCAGAATCCCCTCTGTTTAGGATTTAAATGTTAAATGTAGAGCTTCCCACAGAACATTTTAATTAATATCACAATATTGCTCAGGCAACATAATGGGTAGCAACTGTTGAAATCATTTAAAAATAATTGCTGTGCAACTGAGTTTTGCACATTTTAGTCTGGGAAACAGCTCAGAACTAAAGAATTCAGAAGTACATTTGAACATAATTATTTTAAATTTAATCCAAATGTTGAGCTTAATAACATTAACTGCTTTTTGAATGACCATATGGTGTGCTGCCTTGACCCACCCATCCATCTATTATCTGTACCCACTTATTCCTGTTCAGGGTTACCCAGCTCTCTTTAAGGTGAAAAGCACCTAGAAAAGTTATTAGTCTGCCTCTACCCACTGCCTTGTAGTCCAAGAAATGTGAATGAAGTCAGTGGGGTAGCTTTTAAGGCATGCACCTCTGCTAGGCAGAAGCAATTAGCTGGGCCTTGTTCAACAGACCTGTTGATTTGGTGTGCACTGATTCATTTAAGTGTCTCCTACAGAGACACGTAACTAAGTTTGACATTTTGAATAATGAAGCAAAATTTGAGTCAATGTTTCTCAAACTTAAGGGAGCCTAATTTTCTCTGTTCACCAAGATGATTTTCCTCTTTTTATTTTGAGCAAATAGATGGTTCATGTCATATTTGTGTTAAGAGCTGCAACTAATAGTCTTTATTTAGGAATAATAAGCCATTAAAAACAAAACCAAAAAAAAAAACAGTGAGTAATGTAGAGCCCAAAGATTTTCAGTTTATAATGGTATTAAAAAGAGAGAAGCAAAAATTCAGAGGCATCTGCAAAATAAAAATGCACATTTTGCTGTTTTTGAACGGGATCTGCTCTGGGAGATCAGTTAAGTACCACTGCATCACTCAGTTCTTTTAAATAAAAAAAAGATAATGCTCTGTTTTAGAGGTACTGAATCTCTTGAAACTGT
>JBAMYA010044701.1:0-12264 GCA_037176975.1 Arrhamphus sclerolepis
AGAAATTTCTCAAAGAGCAGGCTGTTCACAGAGTGCAGTTTCAAAGCACATTCGCAAAAAGTCTGTTGGAAGGGGGAGTCAAGGCGCCAGAGTCTGGAGAAAGGCTGGAGAGGCGCAAAATCGAGAGTCAGAGTCCTCATTTGCAAGGAAAAAGGATGGCTCAGTCCGCTTATGCATTGACTACAGGAAGCAGAACGCGTATGCCCTCTCAAATTTGGAAGAGGCATTTTCTGCCCTTGCACGGTCTAAGTGGTTCTCTGTGTTGGATCTCAAATCTGGGTATTGACTGATCGAGGTGGAGGAGTCTGATAAGCAGAAAACGGCATTTGTCTCCCCATTTGTATTCTGGGAATTCAATATGCCCCAGAGGATCACAAATTCGCCGTCAACCTTTCAACGCCTTATGGAGAAAGGCATGGGGGATATAAACCTGAAGGAGGTCTTGGTGTTCATTGACAATCTGATCATTTCTTCATCATCCTTGGAAGAACATAAGCAGCGTTTGAAACATGCTTCTACAACTCCAGAGAAGTGCAAGTTTTTTCAGACCTCTATTAAACACATTGGTCATGTAGTCTCAGACAAAAGTGTGGAAACTGACCCAGAGAAAGTCAGGGCCCTAACCTCTTGGCCCATCCCCACCAACCTGAAGGATCTTTGGCCCTTTTTAGGCTTTGTGGGAAATTATAGATTTATCCAGGGGTATTCCCACATTGTCAAGCCCTTAAACAAGCTTACCTCTGGTTATTCACCTCTCAGAAAGTGTAGGAAAGGACTCCAGGAGAGTACTACTATGCAGTACCACAACCCAGAAGAAATGGACGCTACAAACTATCGGTGGTTATCTGCCTCTACATATTCCTTTAAGTGCCAATACAGAACTGGAACGCAGAACTTGGATGCTGATGCATTATCTCGCCACTCTAATGGTGCACCAGATCACGATCCCACATTACAGAAGGAAAGGTAGACAAGCTGACAGTTCATGCATACATCATTTGAGTAATGCAGACTCCTCACATACTGTTTCTCAGGATGTAGTTCAGGCCATCTGTGACCGAAACACTGTCGCTGTTGCTGAAATTGACAGTGCTGACTTCCTGAATCCTAGGTTAGCACTGGTTGAATCACTGGCTCATCATTCTGCAGCCATCCTAGACAATTTTCAGGAAGAAGAAACTAATGGATTTCCTTTTATCCCTTTGTTTTCTGAGAATGAGATGAGGGAAAAACAAAGATCAGATCCTGTGATTAGGGAGGTAATTATTCAGATGTAGACTTGTCAAACCCCACCTACAAGCCTCTGGGTAAAGTCCCCGAAATTCCTCTGCTGCTGCGTGACATCAATCGATTAGAGCTGCATTTGAGGAGACAAGATGGGCCCTGTGGTATCTTTCAGTGGGTGCTGCCGAAAAAAGCTGTTTGAGGGCTTCCATAATCACATGGGACACATGGGATTTGAGCCAGATTTTGCTGCCCAAAAATGCAAATTACCATTCATAAAATGATCAGAACCTGTGAGCATCTGACCGTTCTAAGACCAAGGATATATTGGTCATCGTCTTACTAACAATGCAGTGGCTGTGCTTCCTGCCAATCAACAGGCACTTGATCAAGATGAGAAACAGTAGTGAAGAGATTTTGTGAAGCCTCTAGTTCATCTTTATACTTGTACAAAGATGAAACTACTGTTTCTCACCACAAGCTCATGTTTGGGAGACAACCAAAGCTTCCAATTGATCTTGCTTTTTGGTTACATATCAACACCCATAAAAAGTCTCATTCCCAGTATATCCATGATCTAAAATGTCACCAGGAGGAGTGTTACAAGATTGCAGCATCCAGCGGACAAAAGACTGCTGCCCATAACAAGATCAGATTTGATAAACGTGTCACAGAGTCGATCTGGGAGGTTGGTGATAGAGTTCTCATCCGTAATTTCAAGCATCGAGGAAAGCTCAAGCTAGCATACAAATGGGAGGATGATGTTTACATTAGGGGTGGGAATATTTAGGCACCTCACGATTCAATTCGATTATGATTCAGGGAGCTACGATTCAATTATTAATTGATTCTAGATGCATCTAGAGTGCATGCATGGATGCATGCAAGGATCATGAGAAGCTCCATAAGTACCAAGGGTTGAAAGAGAAGATCTGGATGGTAAAGGCTAGAGTGGTGCCAGTGGTGGTCAGAGCTCTCGGGCTGTAACCTTCAAACTGGGAGAGTGGCTCCAGCAGATCCCGGGAACAACATCATCATCAGATCTCTGTCCAGAAGAGCACAGTCCAAGGAACAATTAAGACCCTGCAGAACCCTAGAGAGTGTGCTTAAGAGCACAATCTTTTAAGTAGTTTTGCTTTAAGGTTAATCCAGTGGCTTGCCGTCTTTTAAAATGTGAGCTACATAAGTATTGAAGTGAACCCACTTCTCACATTAGCCTTCCCAAATATTAAACTCACCCTCTGCCTCTGGCTACCACTGTCAGGTAGGTGATCAAAACAAAATCTACAGAAGTGTTAGCTGGTTTGCTATTAATTCCAAAAATGTATGAAACACTGAAGAAAGTTAAAAAGAAAACAAACTTTGACATGAATCTAGCTGTGCCTGCTTTGGTTGTTGGGATGCTGTACCTGGAAACTGCAGCAGAATGAAAGAGGCAGATTCATAAACACAAGATATATCTCTCTATACTAATACTAAATCTTAAATCTCAAACTTCCTTTTCTCATAGGATCACATGGACAACCTATGCAGTCTTTCGTTGGACATTTCATGTTCAGTGCACAGTTCAGATAAACTAGCCAGGCAACAACATTCATACTGCCTGGAAAGAAATTCATGGTTCCATAGCATACTACAATTAAACTAATTTGTGGTATAATAAACATTTTATTTAAATGACTAACATGACTAAGTACATGTTTTTCATTTTCTTCTTTTTAATACAGTAGCAAAAAAAGCCAAAAGTTATGTACAATAAAAGCTGCAAGGTGCTTATCCTGGCCATGTTTTTTAGTGACGATGATCTATAACCAGCATTTTGTCTCGGGCTAAGCATCAATACGCTCAACTAGTGTTGCTTTGGAAAAAATCCAACTGATGGAGCCATGAGGTGTTAGCCACTACTTACAGGCTGTCTTGCGGGGCTTCATACAGGGTTGCGCAGCAACTACTTGTGAAGTAGATGATGATCCTTCACCAAGTTAACCTCTTACCCAAGGCAGTAGAGCTGGAAGAAGTGGGGGCTGACTTGGCATGCTTTGCTGGTCACAAAGCTTTCTGTTGTGCTTTTGGGGAAATTGATGAATGTCACATCAGGATTATTCCTCCTGAAAAACCACAAGTGAACATCTATCTAAACAGGAACAGTTTTTAGTACAAGGTATCTGTGATGCAAAGGGAACATGGATGTTTCCATTGGGAATGGTGCCCCAGTTCATGACACATTTTTCCACCATTGTTGACAAGTGTTTAGGCAGGCCTGCATTGACACAGAGCTGTACTTTCACTCTGCAAGTAAAATATCTTACTTGCATATTTATACAGGCCATGTGGAACAAAGGTTCAACTGGTATCAAACCGAGGCCAGGGGCACAACTGAGCACATCTTTGGAATGTTGAAAATGCACTGGTGCACCATCTTCCTGCAGGTCCTGGAGATCTGGCCTCAGTTTTCTCCTCTAGTAGTAGGAGAAAGACAGAGCTACACAGACATTGTCAGTCTTAGCGTAAGTAAACATCTCCAACATTCCTCTTACCCACTGGCCTACAGGGGTCAAAGGCCATAATGACAAAAAAGTGACCCACAAGTCATTTGAGGTCAAAAGAGGAGCCTCTGGAATGTCTCAGAGAAACAGGGACACATTCTCCAGCCAAGAATGCATAAAGGGATAAGGTCTCAGTGCCACTATACAAGACCCAAACTTGTAGGTACAGACAAGGTAAACAGTAGTAAAAAAAAACAACAACAACAAAACAGCAAAGCAACAGCATGCTAGACTTTCTCTCAGTTTGCAAAGTTCTGCATAAAGTTAACGCTAAGCTTATCAAGTATCTCCGTGTGTAAGGGACCCATGACTGAGAGGACAAGGGTAACCAGTCTTTGAAGCTCTATCTAAACAGTTTTCTCTTCTGTGACACGCACATGTGGACAAAAAAAATTTTAACAGTCCTGTCTGTGAAAAAGATGTAGGATAAGTTGCTGGTATATTTTTGTACAAACGTTTCATAGTAAAAATTTGTAAACACATTTTCAAGAAAGAATTCTTATTTTTTTATAATTTTTTTTTATACAAAACTTATCTAAGCCATAAGAAACTGAAACAGTTTATGTTTATAGATATGAAAAACACAGAAAATAAAATAATAAATAAAGAACAATTCCATGTTCAAGGAAATGATTTATTCTTTTGCTTATTCAATGTTTGGAAGTCGCCTAGATGACAAATGCAGATAATATTTCTTTGTTTCACAAAACCATAGTTCAAACAATGGAGTTAACAACTTTGGTAACTTCATGGTATGATGCATTGTTCAATGACAAGTGTTTCCAAAACCATCATATAGTTTGTTCAAACTTGCCCAGTTTGTTTGTAAATGCTGTCCTTAAGTTGTGACTGTGTACCGACCTCACACATGAATGAAAAATTGGTACGCAGTAATGCTGAAAAAGCAGCAACACACTTATATAGCGCCTTTCTAGTAAAGGGACCACTTGAGGTGCTTTAACAATGCCACACACGAACTAGATCGACCTTTTAATGGACCAAATTAGCCCTATAATTACTCCGATCAATCAAATTACACTATAGTTTATGTAAATTATGCTTTGGCAGAATTTTGTGCTACCAATTAGTCTAACCAGCAGATGCTGGTTAGACTAATTGGTAGGGTTATAAGGAGACCAGAGTACCCGGGGTAAACCTATGCAGACACAAAACATGCAAACTCCAGATTTGGAATGTTCATTTGGATAAATGAAGATTCTTGCTGTGACGTGTCAGAGCTAACCAATGCACTACTGCGCTGCCCCTTATAGGAGGACCCAGCATCACCATGGCAGGACCTGCAGAAGGAGAAGGGAGAGAGAGCTACGAAAGATAGACAATTTCATGTGACTTAAATGATCCAGGAAATCCAGGAGACTGAGATAAGAGAGACAGGGTGAAGATATTCTGTGTACAACAGGAGGGCTGTGCTCAGATGAGCTCCCTGGCAAAGTGTATGAACCACTGGGAAGTTGGACAAAATACTGGATGAAAAAGATGTTATAATCCCTGTAAATGTCATTGAAAAATGGGAACTTTTTTCTTTCTTTATACATATCTGGTTATAAATGATGCATTGACAAGATCCAGAATTACAGAAACTATCGTGGAAAAATGTCTTGGCTTAGACGCTAAGAAGGAACAGGGTCCAGTAAAAATGTAGATGGTTTTTAGTGTCAATATTCACAAACCTGAATCTCAAGTCAGTCATTTTACTGATTCTAACTGGAATTAAACTGGAGGGAGTTGAGTCTTTTCGATTAGATTTTGATTTTTAAAAATTGGTCTTACTGGTTTGGATGGTCCAGGGGACACAGTGCTAATGTCAGAGCTCCAGCGTTCCTCTGTGGAGAGAGGAGAACCTACTAGAAGGACAACCATCGCTGCAACAATCCACCAGTCAGGCCTGTGTGGTAGAGTGGCCAGGTGGAAACTATTCCTTAGTAAAAGGAACATGGCAGCCCACCTGGAGTTCACCAAAAGGCCCCTGAAGGTCTCTCAGACCACGAAAAAAAACCCTCTGGTCTGATGAGACAGAGGTTGAGCTGCCAGGCATCATGTTTGGCTGAAACCAGGCATCTCTTATCACGTGGCCAATACCATCCCTACAGTGAAGCATGGCAGTGGCAGCATCATGCTGTGGGGATGTTTTCCATCAGCAGGAACTGGGAGACTAGTCAGGATAGAGGGAAGACAAACAAGGCTGGCAAAAACTAGTTTTCTGATTTCTGAATTGTCTATTTATATTAAAGTTATTGACCAATCAAATTTGATTAATTACCATATCACAACTTAAAGGCTAATATCTTCTGATCGCAGTTACTAAACATAATAAAACATGTTAATGAGCATCTTCAAAAACTCTTTTGGTAGCTTGTAAAGTTTTACTCAAATCCAACGGTAGGGCTCAAACATTCAACCAATATCTTTGAAAAACGTAACTGTGCATACAAAATGATGTTCATATTACTTCTGGAATAGCTACCTTAATGGTTAGAGCAAGTATGCTAGATGCTTCTTACTATTTGTAAATGAGATGTTCCTCACCCACCACAATCCCTGAGACATTGTTAGTAATTGTAACTATAATTGTGTTAAGACACTACAAGGACAGACTCGTCTGATTGGCTTCCCAAGACTTTTGGGCATAATTACTGAGCTCCAATGGAGGATAGCTAGGTGGACCTGCAGAGCAAATTCAAATTTGTTGGATTTCTAGGCTAGCTACCTCAGTTTGTGGAAAATAAAAGGACAGGAAGTAGGGCAGAGACAGAATGAGGAAGACACACAACAAAGGGAGTTGAACTCATGACCGCAGCAACAGGACTACAGCCTCCATACATGAACCGCCCTCTTAAACCACAGCCAATCAAGTCAGGAGCATTTACACACTGAACAATTTATGTGTCTTTATATGACGTATACATTTCTGATTCTGTTTTCCTGATGTGTAAAGGAAGAAGCATGTGGGATATAGCATTAGTTCAAAACTCACTTTTGTTTTTCACTTTCAACTTTAAATAATCAGCAATGTGTTAAAAAAAACAATGTTTTTTTTAAAAAGTGACATGGATTTACAATTATTCATCATTATTACTATTGTCTCATGTGGATGCTGCCTTACACAAGACATCTGGTTTCAGATTTCTCATGATTTACAAACATGGATCATGGCACCCCCACATTTCTTAGATGTGGAAATACATATCTGTTTAAAAAATAACCGTACCTCAGTGTGGGTCTGGGGGTAATCTGTGCACACTGAGGGTCAAGGCTGTGGACAAAGAAGAAGGAAGATCTGGTGCTGGTGTTTTGTGTGTGTGTGTGTGAGTGTGAGGCGTAAATTGGAAAAGTATGCAGAGATAGATGTGACTGTGGGATGGATCCAGACATTTCCAGATGCCTGGGCACAACAGAGCCACCCTCCCTCGGGACATGACTCACCTGGAAGGAAGGCCAAGCGCTGCCAGATGTGGAGGAAGCGGCCTGGGTCCTTCACGCCAAGCATGTCTAACACTGTCTCAATTGTGCGGCAGCATATGCTTCCAGTCAAGAGTGAAAAATGCAGGCACTACTACATGCCATAAGTCTTTCAAGCATAGCCCAGCAAGCAGCCTCCAGCCTTTACACCCACTCTGATCCATGCACACACAAAGACACTGCAGACATGTCACCACACAGCAAGTCAAGACTGCTTAAGCTGTGAAGCAGCAATGAGTGACCCAGGCCAGACAATCAGCCCTGAGGATAGCACACAGAGCATAGTTCCCTTCTCCTCACCAGCAGTGACACTCCTTATATCAGGAGTGAGTTTTCTGTGTCCCTGGAGAGAGAGGCTGCAGTGTGTGTGTGTGTGTATACATATATATATGTACACACACAGTATATATATTGTGAGCAGCACCCAGCACTACTTAAACCAACACCCACTCTCACACAAAAGTACTTACTAGACTCAGCTTTGTGAGTACACATGTGTGCGTATGTCTCCTCATGTGCTTCTCATCTTAATGTGCTCACTTCTTGGTGTGTCTATGCACTCTAAATGCTGATTGATGTATATCTGGCTTTGTCAGCTCTTTGGCACAGCTGGGACAGGTGGGACTTTGCCACAGAGTGCAGCTCAGACAAGCCATGTCATGGCACAATGAGATCATTGTGCAACACACACATTCCTGCACAGGGCCCTTGGACTGCTTTCAGTCTGCAGGTACCCATTTGTGTATGTGTGTGTTGCTGCCAGTGAGGGAGATTTGTATGAGATATTTTTTATTAGTGAGATATGTTCTCACCAGCTGCATGTCTCTGCACAATCTAAGAAATATCCAAGGCACACACAGACACACATGCATGCACGTATGCTGTTAAGTGCTAATAATAGTGTGCAGCTGTGGCGTTGTCTCTACCTGCAGAAGGGTTGCCCCTAAAATCCACACTCACCAACCACTTTATTAGGTCCTCCTTGTTACACCAGATTGGACCCCCTTTAGCCTTCAGAACTACCTTCATTATTCTCAGATCAGCCGCAATTTGGCTGTTGTTTTATGTGAGCCAGTCTGTGACCAGGTGTGGCGCTGTAGAGCAACAGTGAAGGGGGGAGTCCGAGCACAGACCTTCTCAACCAGCAAGTGTTACGAATATATGTAAAATGATCACAGATGAGCCGCTGCAAAACCTAGAGGTTAAAGCAGGCAGCCCCACGTACGAGGCTCAGTCCTCACACCGCAGTAGCGAGTTCGACTTCCGCCTCGTGACCCTGTGCTGCGTGTCTCCCCCGTTCTCTCTGTCCCACCTTCCTGTCTTCGGAGTGTGATTAAAGGCCACTAGAGGCAAAAAAAAAAATCTTTTAAAAAAATGATCACAAATAACCTCTGTCATTTAAATATCCAGATTTCCGAACATGAGTATTAAAGATGAGCAAACACTTGAACTAAGACTGATATTTACTAATCTAGGTGTCTCACACACACACACACACACACACTGACCATGTAAAGTTAACTTTCAGCTGAACATGATCACAATAAAAGGATGGACGAGGAGGTGCTCAGCAAGCAGTCGATTTATTCTGAACCGTCAGTTGTAAGGACGCTGCACATGCAGCAATCACGTGCGTGTCCCACCCCCTGCCTTCCTCATCCAATCAGATGCCTGCCTTAGCTCTCTACCATTCACTGCATCTCATTCGGTCAGAAACCACAGAACTTTTGAACAAGAGTTCAAAATCACATCATGAACCGTTGCAGGGTCGCTACATTGTTAGTCCACCCAGCTGTTTCTATGGTTACAGGTAAACTTATTCAAGATGTCAGTAGAAAAATCTTAATCCATCTCCATCTCTCAGAGGAGGTTGATTCTGAGAGATGGAGTCAGGGGCAGGTGTATAATCTCCATTAAAGGCATTACTGATTTAAAATCACTATCTTGAGCATGTTTATGTCACAAATTGTGATTTATTTGTGAGTATCTCAAATGTGAATGTCACCACTGCTTGGCACAAAGGTATGTTCTGTTACAGCCAAAACTAAATCAAAAAAGAATAAATGAAATTAAAAGTAAAATACACCTCACCTCTTCCATTATCTCAGTCATATCAGTGGCTTCAAAGTTAAATAAATACTTTTTACTGAATCTGTTTCTGAAATAGTCTTTGGATCAAACATTTACTTTCAAATAAAAGTCTGTCTAACAACCTGTTAAAGTGCACCAGAATGCAGTAAATAGATGTACTCCATTAACATTTTTTAAAAATTAGTTAGTTATTAGTTGGTTACTTGGTATAATATTTGATCATGGTAATGTTTAAGTTGAGATCTGTGTAAAGGGAATGCTGTTGTTAAAAAGCACCTTGTTTGTTTAAAGCAAAACAAATGCAGCACAACTTTAGTTGCTAAAGCATCAGTTTAGATTAGAATGTATAATATGCTACTTTTGAATTATTGAAATTTGCACACATCTGTCGGCATTTTCTGCAGTTATTGTGATTAAAAATTTCAATCGTTGCCCAGCACTAACAAAATTATTAACCTATGGATGTGTGTCAGAGGGCACGCAGATGTGTGTGTATATTTGTGTGTGTCTAAGAAACAAAATGGCTTCCAACCCACTTGGTGGTGGACTACAAAAATGGCAGAAGCGATCGTGTGAGATCACGCATCACACCCAGAGCGGCTGAGCGTCAAAGACAAAGGAAGTGAGGCTTCATGGCCAAGTTGGAGTGTTTTTAGTGAAAGAGGACAGAGGAGAGAGACTCAGACAAAGCTAGAATGGTTTCTCATCTCCGGCAACAGCCACTCTGTCGTTTCCAAACACAGATGCATCCAACATGAGAGCCAACTTCACCTGCGTTGTCTGATTACTGAACTGGAAACGGAGATGTGGATGCTTTCAGTGATCAGAAAACACCTCAATGCAATCGGACGTTACAGTGGGACAAATGGTCCGGTTCTACAGGAGTATGATGCAAATGAAAAGGAAACGTATAACAACACTAAACTAAACTTTGCCTGGATGCAGAAGCCTCTCACGTGGTTCGCTCCACGGGGAAGTCTGGGAGCGCTGATGATCTAGGTGTGGACAGGGTGGGGACGAAGTATTTAGAGGCCGGACAAGGTGTGTGTTGCTGTTTCCTAGCAACCAGGAGGCTTGTTCAGACTCGGCTTGAGTAGCTGGTAGCTGATCCAGCTGTGGTTTGAGCTGGAGCTCTGTGGCCTCTGCAGCTGGCAGGATCAGGACAGGTGTCCTGTAGGTCATCCGAGGAAGGGAGGGACATGATCCTTAAAGAGGGTCCCAAGAGGAGAAGAAGAAGGAGAACAAAAGAGAACTGTCATTTTTATAGGTAAGCCTTATCAGTAGGGGCCGTGCTGGTTTACTGGGGTCCCCATCCAATGAGAGGCATAGAGAACTTCACACCTTGTTGTAAAACCATAAACCCTCAAAGCCTTCTGGGATTTTGAGGCTTTCTTTGTCTCAAACATGGGCGATGGCACAACATTGTCCCTTAGGTCTGAAGACTCTGATGATGGTCGTAGTCCTTGGAGCTACCCAGGGTCCAACCGTCCATGTGTTGAGCTGTGGACTCATGTCTGGGAGTGAAAAAACACTCAACAATCCAAAGTTAGCACCGTTAAAGGCTGGAGGCTTCGCATCCGGGCAGAGGAGAGGTGAGGTCTGGGCAGAGGAACTAGCTTACTTATCTGAACACATACCAGGTCACAGTTTGAAAGAACACATCCTTGTAATGTTGCTGCTGTATACTTCTAGTGTAGAAAGAGAACGTTGGAAGTCAGGCTTGGTGTGATTAACACACTTTTGCTGGAAATCGGCCTATGTGGTGTTTTGAGGTGTTCGTGTGTGTTGTCCTTCAAAACAAATCAAAACATTTACTCCAGACGTCGGTTAGTACACAGTCTGCCTGTGACAACTGATGGCTTAATAACAAAATGCTTAAAGAAATTAGTGCAACTGTGTAAGCATGCAGCTACTTCCCTAACAGTTACTCTGCCCCCATCCCAGATCTGGATCTGGTTTCCACTTCTGAGGGAGGAAATGTCTGGCTCATCTGGCTGTTGTGAAACCTGTTTTAGCAGTTATACAAGGAAGGTGAAGGGGAACCATGTTGGAATTCTTACTGATTACCTCCAGCAAACAGGTTGCTGGATGCTGAGGAGGTAGACCAGCATCTTAATCCTCTGATGGAAAAGATGAAGCTGTTGGACCTGCAGGGTGGGGGAGCTGATTCATTACCTCAGCTAAACATTTGGAGATCCTATCCTCCTTCTCCTGTTCTGCATCTCTCTTCTTTGATTGGTCCCCTATTTTCTTTGGGAGACATCCTGGAGTCTACGTGGTGCATGGTCAGGGGGTTTGTGCCAGGCTGCAACCCCCTGGTTCTGATCACCTGCTGATGACTGGCATCTGTGGCATCTCTTGGACCTCAGACTGGCACCAACGTTGGAGTGGGACATTTTCATGCCTCAAATGTAAAACTGTCACTCTCTGAGTCAGTCTCAGAACCTGCAACTTGGTGTCTTTGGATCTCCCATGTGAGCTGTGCATATTTTTGGATTTCCTGCATGTTGAGGTTACGTTGGTCTGCATGGAGGTATGGTGTGCTGCATCCCTGAGAATATGCAGCTCGCAAGCACCAGTAATGTTTTCTGGGAAGCTCTGACTTCATTTGCTTAATGTTGAGAGCACCAAGAGTAGCAGATGCTGAATCTCTGTCCACAGAATACTGCTCCCTTACAGCCTGACGGGGAGCTGAGTAGCAGTCTCTGGGTTCAGTACCTGTGGATGCTGCTGGATGTTGTTTCACGGAGGAGCTTTAATTTTTCATGGGACAATGTGTGTGGTTGTGACGGGGTGGTCCCGTCACTGATGCAGCTCAGCGAGCGTCTATACACACACCCGTGGCATACCTGCACTCACCTCAATCACAACCTCACGTCTGGGTGTCGGGCTATGGATGTCTATCGTACTCACCATTCCTCAC